>JAOTOM010001244.1:0-63190 GCA_034440615.1 Ashinkailepas kermadecensis
CAATGTGTTTGCTGTATGGGCAGACAGCACGCAGGTACGCAATCAAATCCAACATGTCATCAACCACATTAATGTTCATAGCATCCAGCAAACGAATAAAATTCCCACGGCGTGTACCGGACACAGCGTGGACAGCCTTGACGCACGTTTACGCAGGATTCCGACAGGATCATCAAAGTGCAGGGCAATCACAAAATGTCAGTTGGTGTGGATCCGCCTGACCCCTTGTGCATGAGCCCCTTGTACACATCCGTCAGCAGTTTAATTTATCGGCGTAATGTGCAGCGTAGTGCCACTTAACGGCTTCAAGTGGAGCTGTCCGCAATCAGGCAAACCCGGAGCTCTGGTGGGAGAAGTTAACCCTCGCAGTGCGGTGAGCAGCATCTTGACTCATCCACCTCCTGATATTTTTCACAGGTAGGACTTTAACAGTTCACGTTATCGCTTTAAAATTTGGCATACGCTCTTTCACTTGATTTGCGCACAATGTATTACACATAAATTACAGGCTACTGAAGAAGCGGTGCGAGTGCGAGTTAAAGTCAGGTCACAACCTCGTTGAAGTACATTGAAGCAATTTAAGATGCACGTTCGACTTGCACACATGTTTTTTGTTGCATACATTATACACCGAACATTGTTATGAAGAGCACATACAAGATATAGTCAAAGGTGAAGGATTGTTACATAGACAAATGATGAAATAAAGGCAAAAACAAATGTGACCTGAAGTCAAGTATTCAGATCAAAGGCAGATATAAACTTAGACCAAGGTTTCCGCGTCGCTTTGTTGCTAATCACAATATCGTAATGACAAATTACGCCCTCTATGTGTGAACTAAGGCACAACTAATGGCAAAACTAAGGCACTACCAATGGAACTAGTGCTAAAACTAAGGGAACTATGGCTAAAACGAAGACTTCGACTAACTAAACGAATACTGGGCACTAATATGACTAACCAAGGGACTAAAATAACCAGCGAAAAAACTAACATAACTAACTAAGGCTAACCAAACCATAACTAACAGTACTAACCAAGTTCACTAAGGTGACGAGCCAATGGTACTAAGGCAAACATTGAAGGGTACAAAGGTAGCTAACCCAGGATACTAAGGCGGCTAACTAAGGATAATAAAGCATTAACTGAGCCGACCAACGTAAACAGCAGGGGCTAGCATGGGCCGACTAAAGTAATAGCGTGAATGCTAAAACTAACAACCAAGGGTACTGATACAACTAACCATGCGTACTAATGACACTAACGAATACAATTAAGATAACCAACGAACAGGACCAACACATAATGGGATGACTAACCATGAGTACCACCAGTAATAACTAAAAATAAGGTTACTAACGAAGGCAAATAATGCGACAATCAACGCGGGCTATTGGGAGTGAGGGGTGGGTAGGAGGTCGGCTATGGGGTGGTTAGGGTTATAACCCACCTTCGAGGTTTCTTAGCCCTGTCAAGGGATCATTTAGCGACCGATTACCCGAGACCTCATTGTTCAGGTCTCCTCTTTATGCCCGTGGCAGCAGCGACGGCCGGAGATGCCTTCGATACTGTCGATATCAGGCGACGTCTGCTGTCGAGTCACCGCAGACAGCGTCCAATCCAAGCCATGCACGTCTCGGTGAGGTCCACGTCCAGTCCAAGGCATGACGCTGGCCTACAGCATTCCTCACAACCATCGTTAGCCTTAAGGCTTAGCTATTCTTAGCTCTCAGGGGGCTCCGTTCGCCTTCAATGACCCTCTCGAGCTGCTAGGGGCTCTTCCTAGTTATTGACAGCTATTGTGGTTTCAAGAACATCCTAGCTCTGTGGCTGACACTCCTTTACAGCTACGGCGCCGTTTGATATTGTGATGGGGTGATGTACTCGGAGTTCAACCAACACACTCGTGTACCAATAAGCTTATCATATACGCAAAAAAGGAACATGCTAGGAAATGCGAAATAGAGAACAGGATACTTCTACTCAGTGCTGGCCATTTGATACCATATAGTAGCATTCATATTTTGCGCACTCGATATCTGCGCGGTCAAATAACGAGCTTTAGCCCACGCATGATCAACACATGTAGCATTTCCCGTGTGAATGGGCTCAGGGAAGTCCGCAAAGTCGAATACGTATTCAGCGACGACCTGAAATCCTCTTGAAAACAGAGTATACGGAACTTTCCAACGCACTGATTACGAATATCACCTTCATTCACTTCTTAGGGTTATATTTAAAAATAAAATGAAGGTCACAAAGCCGGGGACGCTAAATGCGGGAAAACTGTAACAAAAATTCGAAATATGTCTCAGATTGTAAACAGTAACCAGCTACAGCCTGCCTTCAAAGGGACAACATTCCGGAAAATGACCTGCAAGGTCGACTCAATGTAATAAGGACGGGAACGTTAAGTGCGAAAAATTGAGTTATAAAAATTCGAGAGGTCTCGGATTTTAGACAGGAACCAGCTACAGCTTGCCTTCAGAGGAACAAAATTACGAAAAACGACCTTCAGGGTCATCTCACGATCATAATGACGGGGATGCTAATTGCGGAAAACTGTGAGAAACAAAAATTCGAAATCAATCTCAGATTTAAACAGTAACCAGCTTCAAAGGAACATAATTCCGAAAATGACTTTTAATGTCAACTCAAGAGCATAATGACGGGGACGAGAATTGCGGAAAACTGTGACTGATAACAATTCGAGAGAGGTCTCAGATTGCATACAGTAACTAGCTGCAGGCGGCCTTCAAAGAAACAAAACTCCGAAAAGTGACTTGTGGGGTCAACTCAGTCATACGGACGGGGACGCTAATTGCGGAAAAACTGTCAGGACAAAAATTCGGAGTTTTGTCCCTAAGTTTTCTCGCCATTAGCGTCACCCTCCTTATGAACTTGAGTTGGACATAAAGGCCTTTTTTAATTTTGCTTCTTTGAAGGCAGACTGCAACTGGTTACTGCCTACAACCTGAGACCTCATTTGAATGTTTGTCCATGACAGTTTTTCCACACTTATTGTCCCCATCATTATGACCTTGGGTTGACCTTCAAGGTCATTTTTAAATTTAAATTAGTTGAAGGCAGGCTGTAGCTCATTACTGTCTACAATCTGAGACCTCTCGCTAATTTTTGTCACTCAGTTATTTTTCCAGAAATTAGCGTCCCCGTTCTTATGACCTTGAGTTGACCTTCAATGTCCATCACATGGCTCCTCCAATGCGCCAACACAGAAAGGCGCATCAAAAAGGTTAGTCTTGACCCAATTACTTTGACAGGGTGGTCAACTGACCCCCATAATCCGCCGCCCATGGTCGACTGGCCCTTGTGCAGACTTTGATGCCATAAAATCGAGACTGAACTCGATTCGTCAAATTTACGTCACAGCAAGAGGGCGGAGGAACACTTAATTCTTCAACATTACTATCTTACGATAATGGGACACATGTGTCTTCTCGGTACATGGGAAGCCATAAAACAGTGACTTCGTGCAGCACCGTTCTGGCCACAGCTATAGTACACACACACACACATATATAATATATATGTATATATATATATATATATATATATATATATATATATATATATATATATATATATATATATATATATATATATCATAATGACGCTCAAGGGCGCTCACAATTTGCAACCCAGGGATCTAGGTGGGAACTTGAAGTATTTTAGGAGCACATTGGCCGGGCTAAATTATCACGAAGACACTGATTTTACATGCACCAAAAAAAGGGGCAAAATATTGTTATAAAAAGGGTGCATGACGTCAGAGGCACATCAATACCAGAATGCAAAGGTGCTCAAGCCATTTCTAGTTTCATAAAAGGAAATGCAGCAAGAAAAATAAGTGAGCAAGTGTCGGAATTCAAGACATAGTATACATAGACATATCCATCCTAAAAAAAAGTATCATAGTGCAGTGTATACATTTTTGTTGTGAGGAGCCACAAACTCCCTAAGAGTAACGGGCAGGAGGCTAACCGCGCAAATGAGGGAACATCTTTATTGTAGAGCAAATTGATGATGCATCTCGCCTCTCAAACTGTGAGTATGTGCTTGCGCTCGTCGTGGACTAAACAAAGAGTGTAGGGTGGTTATTGAGTCGAAGTTCATTACTACACATGATAATATAAATGGCTGTGTTGGTACCTAGAGGATTGCGCATACCCTGGTTCAATTACTCGTGGAAATGAACGATAAATATTCACCGGATTAAGCTTGGTGTGAGTGGATTATGTTACTTCCGTGGTGTCCGGATTAGATCCAATTCAGTTTTTGTAAATGTTTGAAAACGGTACGCGTCTTTTGACCTGAAAGCGTAAGAACTATCTGAAAGAAGCCGAGATGGACATGAATCGTGCACTGTGTGCGACCTGTTGAATAACATACTTCCAATGCATGGCACGATGTGCAACTTAAGCCCATCACCGCACTCCTCCCGGGTAGTTATTGCACTTCAAAGGTGCAAAGAACAGACGCAGCATTTCCAGTCCGCCCGAGTGCCAGACGAAAAGACACTAGGGACACGTGCCTTAGTTTTGAAATGCAAGTGCATGATTTGATGAAAGCCTAAACTAATGAAATTTGAACATAAAATGACAAGGGGACCAAAGATGTGCCTCAACCAGTGTTTGAACAGCGTTTGAGCAGAAATGCGGTGCACGTGCGTCTAGTGGGACATGCATTACCAACAACAATCGTCCAATGGAGCATACCTTATGAACATTCGGCCGGTGTGACATACAACAATATCCGCCCAGTGGGAATACCTTATCAACAACATTCGCCCAGTGGGGAATACCTTAAGATCAACATTCGCCCGGCGGGGCATACCTTATCAACAACATCCGCCCGGTGGGACATAACTTATCAACGACACGTGACAGTACACACAATTTCAACACCGAAAAAATGCGCCCCGGCACAGTCGTCCTGCAGCCCCAGCTGCGCTCAATAATGACTAAGTTCAGCTCCAAGCTAACAATGTATTTCAATATGACGTGGCAAACACACGACTGGAAACGAAGTCAGGAATGAACGCGTTGTCAAGTTGGGCAATATGAGGAGCACAACTGAACCGTTTCTAATGACACCAGTAACAAACACTCAGAGAGTGAAGCTGTCACTCCATCTTACAGTTGACACCAACTAGCACACACCCTGATAAGAGCTAAGCGTGCATCGGCGCTAGCAATACTATATTGCGGGACAAAGGTTCGCGCCAGTCTGGAAAGGTCTAAGTCAAGCTTAACACAACACCACTACTCGTGGCTCCCACTGATCGTAACCAGATAGTATGAAAATACTGGAATGGGGGTAAGACTCCGCTAAAACGTGCAGCCCCCCCCCCCAACCAAAAACATCAAAAAAAATTAACGTCACACATTAACACGCGTCCTGGAGGGCCTCTGAAAACTACGCGCACTGAAGGGGGGGGCGGACTACGCCCGCCCCCCTAAGATATCGGCTCCCTAATAAAGCTGGAGGAAAAATTGCAGGGTGGATGGGTACGGTAGTGAACTCTATTGTGTGCAAATTTCATGACCTTAGGTCAATATCTTCAAGGTCAAATGAGGTCACATTTGTCAAAATGTTCTTGTTTTGCGTGGCTTGGCTTGTCATTGCTATGGATCGCTGTGATTGTGTTTAAATGCTCGAAAATGGGCATCAATGATGTTTTGGACATTACTAATAATACAATACAGATGCTAGACCCGACATTTGACCTCAGGTCACCTATATAGCAGCACTTTATCAGGTCAGTTACCTGTTCCAGTTACCGGAACCGGGCCGCCCGCCCGACTGCTCCGTCGGGCAGCTCGGCGCAATCGGCTTCGCGAAAAAAGGAGTGAAGTACATGAATAAAGTATGGAAACGCAATGACAAACAGTACAAATGACAAACAGTAGTGCATTTATGACAACATTCCGGTTGACCAAGTTTGGTTCCATTAACCTGTCATGAACTTGACCTACTTGACCTCGGTGACCTAACATGATCTTGTAACTATATAGCGTATCAATATACATCAAACAAGTCGTTAGTTTTGCCAAGAACATTTCCCCTTTGCGGATATACGGGAAGCGCATCAGCGCCGATTTTCGTGGTCTGGCGCTAATAATTTTTTTTACTTTAACAGCCCCTAACTCGGAAAATGTTCGGCCGGTTTCCATTTGTCTTGCTTTAAACGACGCGCCGGTCATTTGTAAGAAGGTACGCAGAAAATCGCGTATATCGGCCGTTAAAATCTGCAGTTATGTACGAAAAACCGGAGGGGTGGGCGGATTTCCCCCCCTCCAGTGCGCGTGTTAACCATCAATCTCCAAATGAGAAACGCGTCTTCACAGCTTGCCGTTCGGGCAGCCAGCACGCTGCAAAACGAAGCGTGGCACAGGCGCATCAATGCGGCACACTGTCTGCTGGCACGTGCTGAACAGGTACTTAAAGAGTACAGCCATTACTTAAAGAGTAATGGCTGAACGATGCAGTCTCACGTGACGGTCGCAGCCCACTGCGCTAATCTCCCCTGGTGCGGGATCTGCACACCTCCATGTCCCGGGAATCGCAGCCTGCTCTCCGCCTCCACCCGGGGGTTCACACGTCGCTCACCTCAAGTCGGGAGGGGGCGGGGCGGGGCGGGGCGGGGCGGGGCGGGGCGGGGCGGGGCGGGGCGGGGCGGGGCGGGGCGGGGCGGGGCGGGGCTGTGGCTTGACCCGCCCGCTCCCGGTCGCCTCCCATGGCCAGCCCTACAGGCTGGCCGCGGCGTCCCGTGAGCCTACGGCAGCCGTCGGGCGCGTGCACCCCGCCTGACGTCACCACGGCTACCGAGGCCGGCGGCCACAGGGCTAGCTACTCGGGCGGCAGCTGACTCCAGACGATCGGCGTGCGGCCATGCTGCACCAACAGCTGTCGGCGACAGGGTTCGTGAGGCATCATCTGGTCATAACATTGTTTAAAGTGAAAAGGTATAATATTCCCATTAAGCATGACAGGTGGTGATACTGATAAAATAGTAACAAGTATTAACTATCATAGGATAACCATAGCCTTTTACAGTAGATTTACATTTCGCCATAATCAAACATACGGTGCGCACAAACGCACAACTAAATGGGTCATTCGCCCATGGCTCACGAATCTTACCAAACTTCCCATATCGAAGACGCTCTGCTCCGTCCATAATATAACATGAGCGACTAGCAGCGGCCATGGCCGCGCTTGTCACGTGACACTACGGGCCTCACCTCATTACACTGTGAGAAGTGTCGACAGCCGAGGAACCCCTTGTGTGCCGACAGCGGAGACGGGTGGGTGGACATCAGCAGGTGGTGCCGCTTCTGGACAACACATGTCATCAGCGTCACTCGAGGCAGTCGATGCCGCCGCCATACAGGTCAGACAGTCTCACGAGGAGCGATCAGGCTCCCCTCCGGACCCGTCGCTACTCACTACTATGTACCATCGGTACCTCCCTCACCGCAGTACAAGTCTGACAGTCTCACGAAGAGCGACCAGGCCCCCTTCGGACCCACCTCCTCTCACTACTATGTACCATCGGTACCTTCCTCCACGTGGAAAAGGTCTGACAGTCTCACGGTCAGGCCCCTCCGGCCCACTATGAAAAGAACCGTGTCTGCTTAAAGCACGATTCGATTGTGTTTACAGACAATATGCACTCTCGGGTGCATTTTGTGCCATCATCTTTGCCACAATTTTACACTCTCCCGACTCCAGAGTCGAGTCTCAGAATCCAGCCCTGGCATGGAACTCAAACACGAAAGATTAACACGCCGTTCAATTGTGGGAAAATTTATCACGTCTCATTTACTTCGCATCCTCTCGTACACCAATAGAATCACAGTGTTGCACTTCCAGCTCTACATAATAGTACCGTATGCATCTTGTATCCAACTAAAACATTTGCTGATCGTTCTACATAAACGTTTTACATTGCGAGTTTGATAGTTTTACCACAACTCTGATGCTCACTTACTTTGTAAATGATGCTCCGACTGTAGTTGGCAACCACACAAATTGTCTTATGTTTGCAGAATACGCAAAACTATTCGATAAAGCCAGGCGCCAAAAATATCCTGCCCTATTGCAGAGTGAAGTTGATGTAGTGAAGATGGGACTCACAAATGAAAATCCAAGCCGGCAGCTCTGCGCATAATGCCACTCACCTTGTCCACCAGGGCGCCCTTTTTCTGAGCGAAGGCGCCCCATAGCAAAAACACCACGTGCTCCAGGTTGGCGCTGACATGTCGAATGACGGCATCCGTCAGCTGCTCCCAGCCCTGCGCGCAAACGTCACCAGATTGGGTCTGGACGCCAGTCACCAGATTGGGTCTGGACGCCAGTCACCAGATGGGGTCTGGACGCCAGTCACCAGATGGAGTCTGGACGCCAGTCACCAAAGATGGGTCTGGACGGCAGTCACCAAAGATGGAGTCTGGACGCCAGTCACCAGATTGGGTATGGACGCCAGTCACCAGATGGGGTCTGGACGCCAGTCACCAGATGGGGTCTGGACGCCAGTCACCAGATGGAGTCTGGACGCCAGTCACCAGATGGAGTCTGGACGCCAGTCACCAGATGGGGTCTGGACGCCAGTCACCAGATGGAGTCTAGACGCCAGTCACCAAAGATGGGTCTGGACGGCAGTCACCAAAGATGGAGTCTGGACGCCAGTCACCAGGTGGGGTCTGGACGCCAGTCACCAGATGGGGTCTGGATTGCAGTCACAAGAGATGGGGTCTGGACGGCAGTCACCAGATGGGGTCTGGATGCCAGTCACCAAATGGGGTCTGGACGCTAGTCACCAAAGATGGGTGTAGACGCCAGTCACCAGGTGGGGTCTGGACGCCATTCACCAGATGGGGTCTGGACGCCAGTCACAAGAGATGGGGTCTGGACGCCAGTCACAAGAGATGGAGGTCTAGACGGCAGTCACCAAAGATGGAGTCTGGACGCCAGTCATCAGATGGGGTTTTGCTGGCACGGCCATGATGCTGGCCAGCCCAAATGACCGACGCTACGTGCAACCGTCTGGTACTAATGGACAACTTTGTGATGTGGCTATCAGGTGACCCGGTGGCAGACAAGCACCACTGATGGTTGCTGATGGGCAGTAGCTGGGTAGTTTACGACGCACTTTATGCACGATCACGGCTAATGGCACAGTAGTTGGGCGTTCTCCAGCTATTTGTGTTCATGTTATTTCAGTCGCATGTTCACCTTACAGAGAAGCCTTTTCGTAAATACTACTTAATACACACGAGTGACTTGCAAAAGACAGCGAAACCGCAGGCATTCGGAAACGCAAACCTCATCCTCCCCCCCCCTCTCTCTCTCTATCTCTCTATCTCTCTATCTCTATCTCTCTATCTCTCTATCTCTCTATCTCTCTATCTCTCTATCTCTCTATCTCTCTATCTCTCTATCTCTCTATCTCTCTATCTCTCTATCTCTCTATCTCTCTATCTCTCTATCTCTCTATCTCTCTATCTCTCTATCTCTCTATCTCTCTATCTCTCTATCTCTCTATCTCTCTATCTCTCTCTCTCTCTCTCTCTCTCTCTCTCTCTCTCTCTCTCTCTCTCTCTCTCTCTCTCTCTCTCTATCTCTCTCTCTCTCTCTCTCTCTCTCTCTCTCTCTCTCTCTCTCTCTCTCTCTCTCTCTCTCTCTCTCTCTCTCTCTCTCTCTCTCTCTCTCTCTCTCTCTCTCTCTCTCTCTCTCTCTCTCTCTCTCTCTCTCTCTCTCTCTCTCTCTCTCTCTCTCTCTCTCTCTCTCTCTCTCTCTCTCTCTCTCTCTCTCTCTCTCTCTCTCTCTCTCTCTTTCTTCCACTTCAAGGTCGGCCGTTATCCAATCACAAGCCAAAGTGGTTGGCAGACGTTGCCAGGAAACTATAGGTTTCGCATATTCTACCATAGGATAACAAAATATGCCGGATGTACGCTAGATTCTAGCAAAATATTATAACTATCAGCATATGACATCACCAAGGCAAAAAGCAAAAACGTAGTAAACTTGATTGTACACTTGGTTAATATACTCTGGGAAAGAGCCTTGCCCTGGATTTTGTTATCCAGAAGTGTCCAACACCTACGTATTGGAAGGTTGAGTAATACATTTGACAATGAAATGGAATGCATTTAACGCTCGGTAATACAAAAAAAAATCACCCAATAGACCCTTTTAAACCCCAGCATCCATTCCAGCATTTTTTATCTGTAAGAGTTGTGGACGAAAACTAGGTGTGTATCTATATTCCTGTGTTGCTTTGGCACACGATTTCCTTCCCCAAATCAAGGCTCCATAATACAAATACAAGCACGCCTGGTCCTATGCCCTTGTTGACTCGCCTCAGAGTTCCCCCGGCCTTCCACCAGCCTTGATATTTTCGTGTCGCTAGTCCTCATAGTTTCAGATACCTTCGGAGGTGGGATTATTGTTCATCAGTGCACATTAAAAACAGTCCCTCCGTGGATGCTAAAATTTATCATACGGGAATGTCGCGCTGCTATCGTGTGTGGATGTTACTACTTTGCTCCGTGAAAGCAAGGAAAGCGCCTTATAGCAATTACTTCAGCGATTAGCAATTCCAGCCCAGTGAGTCGTGGTCCTTTTACCTGACAAACACATGATGTTGATACATGCAGGCAATTATCTGCAATTTGGTCACATGCATTTGAGATGCATTCAAGAATGTACACACCATCGCATTGCCCGACCACACGGACGCTTTCTGGAGGCATCGGACGAGTGTTGGTGACGTTATCTGAATAGAACGGCGTTCGCCAATGGGGATACAGGCCGCTCAGGCACGGCTGGCATGTCAAAAACAGACAGGCCGGACATATTGGAGTGGTCTGATTGTGACGCGTCTGTAGGCACCGCTCGGTACGGGGTGCAGTGCGATCTGTGTGTGCCTCGTGGATGCAGCGCGCGGACGGTCGCTGCTGCAGGCATGGCCGGGAAGGTATGGGGCAAGTTTTTCACGTTCACGTAAGCAATTTCATTTTCACGATTGTTTCGTTCGCTCATTTGGTTTCACCATTTGCGTGGAATTGACTAACATTGAATTACTTCAGTCCGGCAGCAAGAGTTCGTAACTGAATGCACCACACCTGGCCATTCGGATTCGAGCTTGCGTGCACCGGTCTTCATCTCGGTAATTTGGGTTATTTATGGCAATGGAACGCCGACACTGGGAGTAGCTACACTGGGAGTAGCCAGACGGAGACGTCGACACAATACAACCGTGGTCCGACCGCTACCATGAACGGCGTGGGAAAGTGCGACGGTCGCGAGAAAAGCATGGCGCGTGGGACACGAAGGACGCGCGAACACGCGAGTCAAGCGCGTAAATGCCCGTGTGACCAGGCCATAGAAGTAGACACGACCGGAGATAATTGGAATTAACTTACTGCCATGTACTCCTACTCACTCACGTTTACAGTTAATGCAAACACGCATCCCAAATCAAAGCTTATGGAGCAAGCGATCTACCAACCTTGCGCCCGGTGCCACATCCCACTGCTCACTGGCAATTCGCATCCGCGTGATTGTGCTTAGCCCATTGCGACCTCGGTGCCCGAAGAACAGACTCGAGTCATCATACAGCACTTTGGAATGGTGCCGGAGACTGCAGCCCACTATCGGCCTCAGTGTACAGCTGCCCCTTATTTGTCCTTTAAGACACGTCCTGTAATACCGTCATGATTGCTGATTGATTGATTATTTTGGTTTAAGGGCGCGCCGGCTACAGGGTCATTTGGCGCCCAACTGTCATGATTGCAAACACGACCATGAATCGCGGTAATGTTCGGTACCGCGTAAACAGCTGTTCCTGCTCTTTCCAGTGTATCCCCTCTTCCACCCGTGAAACGCCTCTGAATTGCCAACCACCATAGCACTGCATGCTTTGCAACCACCTTGCAGGCTTGCACCAACCACCTTCGCTCCTTGGCTGCCTGAGGCTTATATGATTCCACCTCCCCCTCCCCGAAATCCTCAAATTCACCCAGGGATAATGACTCCAGCCGGGAGCCGCAAATGAACACACACACATACCCTGTCAAAGGTAACGTGACAAGCAAGCATCAAATATTTTGCAACATAATAGATTATGCTCAAATTACTTGTAGTAATCCACCGTTCCCTTGCCCTTTGTTCCACGCCACCACGTCCTGTCTCGTAAGTGCCACAAGATGTCACTGAACTGTAACTGAGAGTGCAAGTTGATTAATCACGTCTACACTTTTACGCACACATAAGCAGTTGTTTGCCATGCACATGTATACTTCAACGTCCAGGCCTATGTTCATGTGACTTGCTAACGTTTATCATCGTCATAGTCATGCTTATTATGTACATGTTGTAAAAATCATGATATAAATTCGTCTGCCGCTTTCGTGATGTGTACGCACGTCCTACCCAGTACAGCGGTTTCCCCACGAGCATAGCGGGTGCATTGCTCTTCAATATTTAAACAAACACGATTGAACTAGAGTAGAACGAAATACCATGGAGCCTGATCGTTCGCAATGAAATATGCAGTAACATCGCTTCCGACTAGATACCTCTTTTTCATTCCAGAACACAATATTTATATTGAAACTCAGGTGTTAAGAATGACGAGTTGCCTGCTGTGTGGTATAGCGGCCTGTTGCGCCTTTTTCATGCTTCCTCATGCTGTCCCATACCCAATATAGGTTGGGTTGTACGAAGCAGTTGTACCCGATCCGTGCGACCTAGTATGAGTTCGGCTGTACGTTACAGCGCTACCTTGTTTTTCTTGTTTGCTGAGAACTACAAAACAATGCTCACCGATGCCCTGCGCTAATTCTACCAGGTTGTATTAGAATGAAAACAATCGTTTTCAGCCCCAAACGTGCGTTTACGATCGAGGCACCTGCGGTAACGTGATCAGGCCACCATTGTGCTACCGTACTAAAAAGCACCGTGTGCTACACGATGAGGTGCTACCCGATCCCCGTGGTTCCGTGAGGCGATGCAATGCGTTCTTACCCGATCCTTGTGCGAATTCGGCTGTCCGCTGCGGACGGTGAGGCACGCGTTGAGCAGCAGCACTCCCTGGCGCGCCCAGCCCACCAGACAGCCGTGGCCAGGACGGCGGAACCCCGCAATGTCCGCCTCCAGCTCCTTGTACATGTTGGCCAGACTGGGCGGCGTTGCCACACCCCTCTGGACGCTGAAGCACATACCTGTCGCCCGGCGGACCTGGTATGAGTGGGGTTAGGTCAGAGTGGGGGGGGGGGGTCAGAGGGGATCATACAGCGCGAGGCGTGCCGATGAGCTGGGCGGACGGGTGACGACTACGGGTCCAAAGGCCCGGTGTAGGACGGGGCAGCCGCCATGTGTGTTGAGAGCCCACTAGCCTGAGCCACGCTTCACACACATGGGTACATGGGGCTGAGGGGGGCTTTAGGGGTACATGGAGCCGGGGAGCGAGAGGATGTCACAGGATGAGGACGCAGCGCAAAATGTCAGCGGCACGTCAGAGTAACAGAAGCGGACTGGGCTTCATCGCAAGTTACCGGACTACTGAATCGCCGAATGTTGGTGGCAAGAACATTAGGCTGCTGGGGAGGCAAGGACGACGTTCGACAGAAGGTATCAGCGATTTGATGGACACCTGGTAATTGGCTCGGTTACTGGGAATCACGAGACGCTAACCGTGAACTGCAAGCATTCACATGAGAACAATGCCATATCTACTTTACACAAGTGCCTGTACTGGGTCACTGCAGTAGATGAATGTGTGGCGGGGTTGATAGGGAACTATGAACATTTCAGTCCTGGATCAGCCTACGATGGACTATACGTTATAGTCTATATTACGGACTACACAGATGCTATACGCGGCCTCAGAATTCCTGGTTGGCTACGTCACAACGAACTGCTTCACTTTCAATCGCACACTTGCGAAAACACTACGTAGCGTAGCAGCATGGATCATTGTTTTTTTTCTGGTCATAACTACATTACAGAAGAACGGTAATGTATAATAGAGGAAATTATGAAATTCCGAGCACCCAGTGAAGGCGCAATATTAACATACAGCAATTAGTTCGTTATTGTCAATCTTCAACCAGCATGGTAACTAATCGAGCTTATTAGTCCCCGATCACCAAGACCTCATTAGTTCCCTACATCATTTCAATTGAAGCACAAAATCGACTGGTGTTCGATGTTAAACCGTTAGAAATACACCAGCTTCGATGAGCTCCACAGCGGAGCTGCAGTGGTCTCACCGTGCGCCTGTCCCGGGCCGTGGTACGGGTCCTGGCCGAGGATCACCACCCTGATGTCGCTGACCTCGTGCAGCGTCCACGAGAACACGTGCTCGTGGCGTGGGAACACCGTGTGTGTGGCGCGCTCCGTTGACACGAAGTCGCTGAGCTGTCAACGCGCCGCACACGCACGTCGTCACACGCAGATTGGATTGGAATGGATTGGATTGGATTGGTGTTTAGAGGCGCGTCGACTGCCAGTCATGTTGCGCCCTGCGTCACGTCACACGGAGACGGCCAGCCCACGGCGGAGATACCGATATAACAACACAACACGCCCAACGGTGGGACGGCACGTGCGGCTCCTGCCGGGTATGCCATGTTGTCTATATTGATGCGTCTAGACTGAGGCGGATGTCTCAGTCAAACATACAAAGATGGCCTAATCGTGGGTACCAAGGGGACCTCAATTGCTTTAGCTCGAGCAATCGGGTTTAGGGATAGCCCAGGAAGGAGGCGGGGTCCTCCCAGTACGTTGCGGTTGGCCACGCGCCCTATCTAGCGCAAGGTTACTGTACTAAGTACTGACGGAGTGCGAGAACCGATAAATGTAACGACGCTTTCTTCGTTGGCATCCGCACCTTCTTGAAGTAGGGCTTCTCAAACTCCGGCTTGAGCGCCCGGTACCAGCTGAGCCCCATGGACGGGTGCAACACGGTCAGCGAGGAGGCCAACACCCTCAGCTCGTGTCGTAGCGCTGCCGGAGAGCCAGGCAGCATCCCTTTGTCTGGCGACACCGGTGAAGCCTTCAACGCCTGCCGGTGTGACCAGCGATTAGTGCGACCAATTCCATCCTCGGCACGGCCACACCGGCGACGAGTGGGACGGCGCGAGCGGCAGCCAACCATCAACAACTCCATACCCTGTCTAACAGGACCCGAAAATACCAACTACTCTATACCCAGTCTAACAGGACCTGACAATAAACATACACCGGATGTCAAAGTGGATAGACTGGTTCATGAAACGTGGCATAAGATTGCGAGCTACAAGCTAAACGTGGCGGAAACTTAAGAGCTGAAGGTTCATAATCCCACCCCATTTTAAAGTGAGCCAGAAAATCACGCAGTGTGGACACTCAAAAATGAAGTGCGGAAATTCGTTTGGTATGACTTGGTGTGAAATAATAGAATACTTAGATTTATCCCATCTGCTATAAACAGAACGGAGAAGTGAAGAGCTATCAACTAAGTTGGGAGTATGAGAGTGGAAAACAAACTTCACTCCAGGGCAGTGATAAATTATTCGTGAAACAGGGTGGAATATACCACTTAATAAGAATATAACACTCAATCGACATCCTTCTCCAAGAAGTATCGACATCCTGCTCCTTGATGCGTGCTCATGAAGTCTCCGTGTTTCCTTTCTAACACTATCTCGCTTATAAGTATCATGGTCATGCTCTCGATAAGGAATGGTGACACGTGAACGTTTGGCAACGCAATTTCAGGTAAATGGAATACCCATAATGTGATACGGCATACAATACCAGTTTATAGCATAGGCATTATTCTTCCTATCCCGAATATACCTCTTCCTAAATTACTAATCTCAAAATAAATGATAAAGGTACAGCCATAAGTACCTAAACCATTGGCTCAAATTTGAGTCTGAATGACATGCAAATCATTTTAAAGGACACTAATTTCGCGGCAAATTTTGACATCCTACTGTGCTCGTTTGGACATCTCACACCTAACGAAAAATCATTATTTTAACCCTGCTCCAGGGTGTTGCCTCTCACTCTAACTCGGAACTTGGGACACTGCCATCCAACAGCACTAGTGACAACTAAGGGTGTGATCAACGGTATTAGTGGTCAGCTCCATCGCCCCTCCAACAGCACCAGTGACAACTAAGGGTGTGATCAATGGTCTTGGTGGTCAAGCTCCATCGCCCCTCCAACAGCACCAGTGACAACTAAGGGTGTGATCAATGGTCTTGGTGGTCAGCTCCATCGCCCCTCCAACAGCACCAGTGACAACTAAGGGTGTGATCAATGGTCTTGGTGGTCAGCTCCATCGCCCCTCCAACAGCACCAGTGACAACTAAGGGTGTGATCAACGGTCTGAGTGATCAGCTCCATCGCCCCTCCAACAGCACCAGTGGCAACTAAGGGTGTGATCAACGGTCTTGGTGGTCAGCTCCATCGCCCCTCCAACAGCACCAGTGACAACTAAGGGTGTGACCAACAGTCTTGGTGGTCAAGCTCCATCACCCCTCCAACAGCACCAGTGACAACTAAGGGTGTGATCAACGGTCTGGGTAGTCAGCTCCATCGCCCCTCCAACAGCACCAGTGACAACTAAGGGTGTGATCAACGGTCTTGGTGGTCAGCTCCATCGCCCCTCCAACAGCACCAGTGACAACTAAGGGTGTGATCAACGGTCTTGGTGGTCAGCTCCATCGCCCCTCCAATAGCACCAGTGGCAACTAAGGGTGTGATCAACGGTCTGAGTGATCAGCTCCATCGCCCATCCAACAGCACCAGTGATAACTTAGGGCATGGCCAACGGTCTGAGTCAGCTCCGCCGTCCGTCCAACATCAGAGGCAACTCTGCCCAATGGCTAGCATCGCGCGGCTTAATGCTCCTGTCGCTCATCTCGTCACCCCGCACTGCTGTGTGCACCCAGCAGCTCACAGCAGCCCGACTTCAGAGCGGCACGCGACACCCGATCACGACAGCATACCAGCAGCAGCAGTAGACACCAGCTCACCGTGGCCGGCCGAGCGGCTCCGCTGCTGCTGGCCGACCGCGCGTCGGAGAGGCGAGCTCGCTTCCGTGCGGTGGCGGCCGTCGAGGCGCCACGGCACGTCTGGCGGCCTGCCGACACACGCGCCGCCGACCGTCTCTTGCCCGGCATGGTGCCGACAGCAGTGTCACACGGACGGTGGGGGCGCTGCACCTCGCCGGATGCGGCTGACGTGGCCGGCCGCCGAGTTGACACTGCGCCGTGACAACCACGCACCGTCCGTGCGGCCCGAACGGCCGGCTCTCTCCGGCACTGTTGCCGTGCAAGTCACGCGGTGTGTGTCACAGTCCGTCACACCCGCACTGCTTCACAGTTGGCACTGAGTGGTGTTCGGTTGTGCGTGGATCGCGCGTGGAGCGCCCTCAAGTGCACTGTATGACTGAGGGCAGTGGGCCGGGTGGGGGTGGGTCGATACCGTCGTGCTGGTGACGGCCGACCGCACTTCGACCGGGCGTGGGTCCGCGCTAACGACGCTACCTAGGGGCTGTCGCCGGTCAATTCACATTTGGCTGCATTAATACTCAGACTTAAGCTGGCATCTCCTGATAATGTGGCCCCCGGCACCGCAATAATAACCTGTCGAGTGGGATTTTTACATTGGTTGATTAAGTCACTCAACTCCTGGTCAACATAATTCGATAACTATATGCAGCATCAGCATATCATATTTGTCATCCAGCATGCCAGATCACAATATATGTGTGCCAAGCAGCACCATTGTCTAACATGTTATCACCATGTTGAGCCATGCGATACTTGGCATGGTCCTAACAAACCAACAGTAATCGTTACTATGGTCGATTACAATCGACTGTAGCAGAACAGCACCGTAGCACAAGAAATGTCACTCGCATGTCATCACTATCTCACATTTGGATATTCAGACCCAAAGGCACTGCCTAGCCAATCACTTGACAGCATTGTCTCGATGAGAACACGATGAACAATGACATGGATCACAGTCATGGTCGTGACATGGATCACGGCCATGGTCATGACAAGTTCACCATGAACACCATGGTGGCCTCTCTACGATACAGCAGATGCATTTGCAGCATTAGCCCGGTAGCGACACACAGCAACTTGGCAGATGTTTTGACCTTGTATTACAAGATGAGCGTAATTACGCCCACTTGAGGTTGCCATCTATACATAAACTCGTGAGCATGTGAATTGTTATCAGCATGAAAGCTAGCCTTGCAATTGTATAGGTCAAATGCTGTACAACAGAGAGGCAGGTATATTTTGTTTTGGTGAACTCTGGATCCTTTGCAACAGCGCTGAGCTTTAACTTGAAAAGACTTTAAAATGGTATGAAAGCTTTCATACAAGACTGCAACAAAATGTTTAGTTAAGCAAAAACACTAAACATGAGTGTGAAATAAACATACTAAACATGAGATAAACATACTAATCATGAGCGTGAAATATAAATGCATTGAAATCGACTACAACATGAATGCGATGTGAATGTAAACATAGATTATTGTAAATAAAAACCCTGGTACCTGCAAAATGATGGTATGAAAACTCCAGGCAGAATCGCTTTACAGATCCAGGACACTGGTCAAACCAGGATAAATTGTACTAAATCACATTGCTCGCCTGGCATATATGATGTTGCAAAAGACCAGTGGCAGAAATTATCCACACGACGTAAACAAGCATACTTCATTGCATCTTCTTCCCAGGACTGTAATTTCAACCCTATAAATGTTTCCAACCATGCTGCTCGAAGGAATGCTTCGCCAAACAATTAACTTGAATAGTTTGATGCTTGGTTAAGACGCTATGTGGATAGCAAGAACCAGACTGAGGGACGTAGGTAAGCCTTCTAAAAAAAATTAGAAGCAAAGTTGCGCCAAGGTAAAAAGGATTACCGTATTTCGCTCTTGTCTCTTGGCAGGGGCTTCTTCTTCAGCTGTCTCATTGGATGCCTTCCTTTTGAAGAACCTAGTGATGTTTGTTTGGCTGGACATCTGAACAAGTTAGGAGTTTGTTGATTAACAACAAATAAATCTGTAAGAAAGGTCAGCGCTACATTACGTGCGATCATCGGCAACAACGTCGGGAGATGGAATAAAACTGTCGAAAAGAGGATCTGCCTAAGCTCATCAAGATAGGAACAACTGGACAAAACATTAATAGGTATTAGGAGATAACACGGAAAACGTGCTATCCTACATTTTAATGCTTCCTACCGCTGTATCTAGATCATGTTCGAATATCGACTGTCAAACTGCACCGATTAGAATTGCAGTTGGCTGAATGGTATCTGTGTTATGACGATGCAGTCTTCTGAATATTGGTTCCTACAGCAATTCTGAGATTCGGGGTAGTTGTTTGTAGCTTTGTGATGCACCAAGCAGCTGAGGCCATTTGGCGTCGCCTTCCTCTCACTCTGACAGGAAGGGCGGGTACTGCAGGGAATCAAGCCCCGTACCTCTAGTCTCCTGGACACTCAGAGACCCCTTGATATTAAGGCCAACACAAATTGGAAACTGGCCTAATGATGAAAAGAGAAACAGTGTACCACAATTCAGCATTCTGATCAAACAACATTCTGATTTTGGGCAAAGCAGAGGCCACACAAATTGTCTAATGTTACTAAAATGCATGTTGGTTGGTAAATGATTTAGTGCAGACCTAAGGATTCTGTGGTACTTTTGAGAGGTGTGAGAAATGTTGCAATTCCATTATGACTTTTCGATACATCAGCAAGACGAATATTCCCAGTATTGCTATTCCTATCATGATACAAATTGTAGGGTTATATGCTTTGTCTAATTTAAGACTTTCATGGACAATTTGAAAAAAGGTGCTGCCTGTCTGCCAATATGACTTGAAAAGCTAAATACAGCATGTTCAAAACTGACATTTTACTGTAATTTTTGCCCAGATCTATTCCTCTCCTAATTCCAGGTCCCTTAATCGCATTATTGGTACTGAAGATTGACAATACAGTGCAATTCCACCACCATGTCTGGAGGGTGACAAGTAAGCCAGAGTAAAAGTTGGTAATTTAGTACCAATTCTTGTGAATATCATCTGTAAGCTTTGTTTGTTTTCAGCAATATCAACTTTGCAAACATCCACAGTATGCTCAAGCTTGTCTACCTTTTTAGGCTTTTATATGCTATTGAGCTATTAATATGTGCTATGTTCATGTTATCAGTTTCTGTGCTTTCAGATCTCCCTTCCAGATCACTAATTATGGAAATAATTGTACTGCTTTAACACGCGCCCTGGAGGGCCTCTGAAAATTATGCGCACTGGAGAGGGAGGGCAGATTCCGCCCCCCCCCCCGCCCTCCTAAAATCTCAGCTCCTATTATAGCTAGTGTAACGAAATTTTCAGGGTAGGTGGGTATGGTGGTGAACTCTATTGTGTGCAAATTTCATGACCTTAACTTAATATATTAAAGGTCAAATGAGGTCACATATGTCATATTTCGCTTGTTTTGCATGGTTTGACTCGACATGGTTATGGATCGCTGCAATTGTGTTTAAATGCTCCAAAATGGGTATCAATGATGCCCATTTTGACATAACTAATGATGGAATATAGATGATAGATCCAGCAATTGACCTCAGGTCACCTATATATCAGCACTTTATCGGGTCAGTTACCGGTTCCAGTTGCCGGAACCGGGCCGCCCGCCGGACCGGCGGGTGGCCCGGCGCAATCGGCTTCACGAAGAAAGGGCTGAATTACATGAATGATGTATGGAAACGCTTAGGTTCACAATGACAAAAACAGAAGTTTTCAGAAGGGAATAACATGCAAGATGGCATGCATCACATGACTGTCATTTGCGTTTATGACAACCTTCCAGTTGAACATGTTTGGTTTCATTGACCTGTCATGAACTTGACCTGAGTTAACTGCGGTGACCTGGCATGATCTTGAAACAATATAGCATAACAATATACATCAAACAAGTCGCTAGTATTGACATGAACACTTTCCCTTTTGCTGATATACAGGAAGCGCATCAGCGCCGATTTTTGTGGTCTGATGCTACAAAATGTTTCGACTTTGACTGCTTCTAAATCGAAAAAACACATCTGCCGATTTTCGTTTTTCTTACTATAAGCGACGTGCCGAACATTTTTAAACAGGCACACAAAAAATGGCATAGATCGGCCGGTAAAATCGTGAGTTATTTACGAAAAATTGGAGGGGTGGGCGGATTTCGACTCCCCCCTCACCTCTCCAGTGTGCATGTTACGTCTTTATACCTTTATCTGTTCATTGGCTTGCCAGTAGGAGTTTGTTTCTGCTTAGCTCCTCATCTGTTGATATATTGTAGTTGTAAAGTGATGACCAAGAAGTAAAGGGTGTCTTTAACAGTATTAAAATAATGTTTTTCTCATTAGGAGTGAGATGTCAAAACAACAGCAGTAGAATGTTGAAATTTGTAATTGAAACAATTTTGCTTAAAGTATCGTTTCGGTGCTTCAAGATAAATTATCAACTAATAGTGTGCTCACATGTGAACATCTTCAGTATATTCTGGGAGACACCTTTCATAGTGATATATATATATATATATATATATATATATATATATATATATATATATATATATATATATATATATACATATACATATATACATATATACATATATACATATATACATATATACATGCATATATACACATATATATACATATATATATACATATACATATATATATATATATATATATATATATATATATATATATATATATATATATATATATATATATATATATATAAATATATATACATATATATATATACATATATATATACATATATATATATACATATATATACATATATATACATATATACATATATATACATATATGTACACATACATGCACATATATATATATATCGATGAACAGATAATACCATTCTATGAATCAATACCATGGTATGACATCACATCATAGGTAATCACTTTACACATAATTGTGCAACAAGATGTTTGGATATGACAATCTGCAATGGAGAGCATAAACATGATATCTATATGCAAAATACTGTCCAAAATGAGCAATGGAGTGTTAAACAAATATCAAAAAGCACCAGGCCAATACATCTTTTGGAAGGTTATATTCAGTACTTCAATACATATCATTCAATATCATTCAATACTTCTATTAGAGGTAGGGGGTAGACATTTTTTGTTCTGGATATTGGTCATTCCACCTTTTTTTATGTAATATGATCAAATTCTGTGAGATGGAAAAAATTGGGAAATTTTTGCCTGCGAAACCCATCAGTACCGACATTTTTCCGTTTTACCTCTATATAAGCTCCCCCATGAATTTGGCCAAAATTCAGATCTTCTCAGTTTTGGTGCTAGAGCTAATTTTTGGTTTCTTGAAAATGCAGACCCCAAATTTGGTCTTAAAAAGTGTGCTTAATTTTGAAATCTCTCAAAAATAGGTAGCTTCAAATTGGCCATATCTGGCTTTGCTTGGGAGATATATCGTGCTCAAATCTGATTGGTCGAGAAATTGGGTAATTATCCAACTGAATTTTTTTTTAAGATCCTTATGGTCGATTTAGTGGGGGTAGGTAACTTCAAATTGGCCATATCTGGCTTTGTTTTGGAGATATAGTAACTTTACTACAGCTAATTAAGCTAATTAGTTTTCATTAGGTGGTGCTGATGAATTTCGAATTAATCAATTATTTGTCGATTTTGTTGTGTGAGGTATGATCAAATGACAGCGAAAAAACATGGAATGCACCATGCATGAGCACAATTGCAAAAGCTGACTCGATACCCCGACCCCTACTTCTATTCAGTGTTAAGGAAGTGATATATTCCACCCCATCTCATGAACAATTATCACAGATCTTCAAAGGAATAAACCTCATTGGCAGTTTGAAACATGGATGTAGCAACACAGCAGGTTGAAGTTTTAATGCAGGCGTGGCAGTTCCGGATCTAGCATCACCACTAGCCCCACCCAACAACAAACCAGCAGCTATGGGACAGATGCAAATTGAGTGACACATCATTGGGTACACAATGGTGGTAGCTGCTAACAGGTACCTTAACAAGAAATTCAATGCAACGATGAGGCTTAGTGCTTCTTCACAATGTTGCAAAATTGGGCAATCACAGCAACCAGTAGACACAATATACTTTGATGCACATGATGATAGAAGTAGCCTGACATGTTATACTCATGGAGACAGAAAGCCCCAGCTCATCTAGTGTAGTCATAAAGTGATCAGACTTTATAAGAGCCACAAGGGCCCATCCATGTTAAATCTGTAAAGGGAAGATACCATAACCCTGGCAAAAAGACACTCATCACCCCAACCAACACCACATCACTAATTCCAAAAAATCCACCCACCAACATCCCATGCATTCATCATTGTCTATCTACCTATCCAGCTCTATTAACTCGATTCTGTGTAACACTTGTGGCTATGCTTTGAGGGGATGCACTCAAGCCTTCTCAGTCAGAGTGGTGCCTTTTCCCCCTGAGGGGGTGGGCACCTTCCCATGGGGGGGGGGGTACATAAGCCCAGTGTCCCCTTGCGAGATTGGCTTTGAAGCAAATGAAGCCCTGCCTGATAGATAGCATTGCTCAAACCAGATAGGTATCTTAAACACTTTGACTTGCACATGCAGCTTGATTGGATACCCAACACCAACCTTGCAATTGAATTGCTACCCATTCGATCCACCTAAAGTTAAATCACCTCGCCAATAGACCTAGACAACCATAGGGCTTTTCCAGGTACCTACCTGATATTCAAATGAGATATCAAGATTTGATTCCTATCCACACTACTACCTACAATTTCTTCTTCCACGCGCCATTTAAATTTGGGAGCACTGCTCTTCATTCGGCATAGGTATTTCCAAGGGTGCTTCCAAAATACCTTTACTTTGATACTGGCATCAAGTAGGACTTTGGTACTTCTGTACATGGCGATCTTTTGTCAAAGATATAATTTAGAATCTAGTCAAAATCTTTCGCCAGTGCTCACATCGCCCATAAGCTGCTTCGATGATTCATGGTTCGTTTTCAATAGAAAATTGATGTTGGATTTCTGACTTAACTTGTAATTACTCCATTCATACATTGTAGGTTAATATTTACAAGTACTTGTAAGTACCTAAGACAAGTACAAGTACTTGTCAAACCACCAGTAGCAAAACCATCACTAAAATATACGACGTTTCGTTTCGTACGCCATCGCTATTTCTTCTGGCGGTGATCCTGGTGTGACTGCGGCGAAGGAAAATTCAGCCTCAAGTCGTTCTGGCGCGTTGGAATTCCCGTTGGAACTGTTGAGGGGTGCAGTGATCTGTGCCAAGATCTGTGCTGTTGTCAGATTATCGTAGGCAGGAAATATCAGCAGAAGTATATCAGTGATAAAATGGCCTTCATTCAAACGGCGTACAATACCTTGTTCAGAAGAACATCAACTTTTGTTCTAGGAGTTGTTGCAATAGCCTTCTTCTTCGAAAGAGGATTGGATTATTCGGCAGAAAAGATCTTTGACACGAACAATGAGGGGGTAAGTCCAACGGGCATTGAATTAGCATGATGTCGTATTATTATGTAAAATCATATGCCTGTCGATATTGTCAGCATCTAGGTTGGGAAAATAAGCACCTGGCACCCTATCTACCTACCTTGGCAGTAAAGCAATGAAGAGCTGAAGTTACAAACTGTGGAGTATCATTAGATGGTTTTACAGAAGAATTTCACCTCTTGCCAGAGGACTTGTCCTCCGAGATAGAGCGAACAGACATCCAATGCTGCTCTTGTTGATGAATTAGATGCCTGTGCAAAGCTTTATCAAAAACTTTCCTAAAGACTAATGTTCAAGTGTTATCTCTCATGCTTTCTTTTTATCAACAATGTATCCAAGTCATCATCAGCTGACTGCCAGTCACTGTTAGTGATGTCACCCAAACATACTGAGAAATACCTCCAGCTTGGTGAACTGAATGAACCCAGGGGCATTATGTTAGACTATGTTAGGCAGTAAATTTGTGGCTTAAGGTGTTTTATGAATTCTTGACATTTATCTTTCCAATACAATGTGTATGAATGTTACTAAGATGATGGACCACTCATTTTCTGTGCAAATATTTACTTTTCAGGTTGTTAGCAAAATAACACCAAAAAATGGACTGAGTTAGGTAACATAGCATAAAAAGAAAGCTAAAAAGAAAGCATAAAAAGAAAGTGACCCCATGAAACATTTCATCCATATCCAGTTCAAGTTGTTTATTTCAACAGCCTGATACTGTATGCACCACATTCTGTTACATTTTGAGTGCAAGCAATGCTACTATAGGAAGTGCAGAAGATTCCCAGTCAACACACCTCACATAATGCCCACTGGGGAGGGGGTGGTTTCTGAACCCTGGAGATCTCTGAAACTACTGAAACTAGAAGCACACAGTTTGGAGGAATTATGGCTAGTAAAGTCACTGCAGTATACATTTTGTGACCCTGGGTCAATGTCTTTGTGGTCAAATTAGGTCACAATTGGCCTCCACTCTGCCACAGCCAGCATTCCCAAAGGGGTCTCAAATTGGTCTGAGACTGTACATACATACGGTCGCTACATATGGTAGTACAGACCATGCATACTGTCGCTACGGTCGGAAGTACAGACCATAGGTATGCTCATTATGGCCAGCGTAAAAAGGTCATATGTAATGACCATACCCCATTTTGTTGGAGATTTCACAGCAATAAATATCTCCAGTTGGCATGCTCTACATCATGTATAACAGCAGGCACCATCTGGGCAATTGGCACAGTTGGTTAAGGAGTCTGCTTTCCATACCAGTGATTGGGGGTTTGAATCTTGGTGTGACTTCTCTTTTAACCTGATTAGTCTTCGACAGCATCAGGCTGTTGGCTCATGTTGCACTTTATCTTATTTTACACTATCATATAAGTTGCCTGATGTACTGATATTTGTCTATAAAAGTAACTAGGATAAATATTCAACTAAAGCCTAGTCATGCAATGAATGTCCATCTTGACCTGAACAAGCCAAGATTGATTATGGCCAAGCTATCAAGAGTGGGTCTAGGATTTATCATGGTGGCATTTACTGGATGGGCCATTTCTTTGTAGGGGCACCACTACAAAAGCACCTGTAGGGCACCTCTGGTGGGAAAATTTGGGGGGTGGGGTGCAATCAGCCTTCCTGGAGGGGCACCTTTTCCTTCCACAGGGGCCTTTGGATGACAAATTGTATGGTGGTGCACTAGCCTTCCCAGAGGGGTGCCACCTTCCATGGGTATGTCCCCTGTGCCCCCTTGTATCCACTGTGTAAGCTAAAATGAAGAATATATAATATGAATAAATTGCAAATGGTATCATACACAGCCAACCAATCAACAAAATTCTGGTGCAGTGTCAGCAAATTGATGTCTTGGGAGAGTACAGTCTATGCACCGAGACTTAGTGACCATACACTGAATTTCGTATGATTGTTATGGCCATCTGAAAGAAATGTTTAAAAATAAAATAAAAATGTGCCATAACCTAACCTAACCTCCCTTTGGAGAAAAAAAAATATCAAGCAATTTATTTTCCTAAAATTTTACAAATGGAAAAAACTAGCCCAACCTAACCTGACCTAACCTAAGCTGCTTTTGAAGAAAAACAATTTCCATTGAAATATAGAAGAAGATGTGTGTAAAACCTGTCTTGTTACCACCCAGTGGTGCAGGTTTTATGGCTCATCTGACCTCTATCAGAGGGATGGCCTGCACTTCTCCGAGAAGGGGGTGCAAGTGTTAGGCAAAGTATATGAACATGTCCTTCAGGGAAACTAGATAATGGGGTGGGGAGGGAAGAATTGGCATTGCCATCTCAGGGATATGCCAATAGTGACAGCATAGGCAATAGAACCTCACAGTCAGCAAATAGGGGTAGCAGTAGATCAAGGGGGCAGAGTGGTAGCTCATCCAGAGATGATAGAGCTACTCAACATGAAAAAGCCAAAGAGGGTCATGGAACTTTTGTTAAGCGTATGATGCTTAATGCTCAGAGCATTCGATCCAAATTTGATGAGTTCAAGTGTTATGTTGCTGAGGAGAAACCAGATTTTATTTGCATTACTGAGGCATGGGTCAGTGAGGGGTGTTTTGGGGATAACTTGCAGGACTATGATATCCAGGGATACAATATGTTTTCATGCAATAGGGGTCCAGCAGTGAAAGGGGGTGGTGTAATGCTGTATGTGAATAGCTTATACAGTTCTCAAAAAGTAGCAGATGGGGTAAAAAATGTGTCTGTGGAGTCCATTTGGCTTGATGTTGCTGTCGGAAAAGGCAACAGCAATAAACTGAGGATAGGAGCTTTGTATCGATCAGGAACCTTGCCGCATTCTCAGCAACTGGAGCTCGATACAGTGATTTGTGAGGAAATCAGTAGAAACTTTCAGAGGAAATGCCTTATTCTTGGTGACTAATCTAAAAGGATATGAAAATGTTGGTGTTGGCTCCCCATCATGTAAACTGTTTAGGAAATGCCTTGAAGAGGACTTGTTCTTGGACCTTGTCTTCTCAGATTTAAGTGATTTAGTTCAAGACTTGACTGTAGGAGAAACTCTGGGAAGAAGTGACCATAACATAGTAAGATTCAAGGCACAGGTAGCAGGGACAATCAAGGATAATTTGGCAAAGATTCCAAATTTTAACAGGGCAGACTTTGACTGCATGAGAGAGGCTTTAGTGCCATAAAATGGGAAGAAGAATTCTTTGATTTAAATGCCTCTGAAATGTGGGAAAAGTTCAAATCTTACTTGAGGGAAATTCAGATTAGACATGTCCCCCAAAAGCAAAGGCGCAAAAGAAGGGTAGGAAAGCCAGCATGGCTTACACCAGATGTGATGAAAGCAATTAAGGCTAAGAAAGATGCATTTAGAGTATTTAAGGAAGCTTCAAATATCGTAAATCTAAGGTCGTATAAAAAATCTAGAGATGCTGTGAAGCAGAAAATCAGAGCAGCAAAGAGAGCAAAGGAATTGGATTTGGCTAGGAACTGTAATGGGGACCGTAAAAAGTTCTTTAGTTTCTACAAGCTAAGTAAATTTTCAAGCACAATTGGTCCACTGGAAGTGAATGGGACTATATTGAGCGAGGATGGTGAGATGGTTGAGGAGCTGAGCAAGCAGTTTAAATCAGTGTTTACAGTGGAGGATGTGACTAATCTGCCAACCGTGAACCACAGTTCAATGACAGGTGATCAGATACACAATGTTGATTTCATTGATAGTGATATTGTTTTCAATTATATCAGAAAAATAAAGCCAAACAAGGCAGCAGGACCTGATGGAATTTATGCTAGGCTATTGTGGGAAGCTGAAAAGGAAGTGGCAATTCCACTTAGTATAATATTTTGTAGATCCGTTTCACAAAATGAAATTCCTACAGATTGGAAACGGGCAAATGTAGTTCCTATTTTCAAGAAAGGAGAAAGAGGGGAAGTTGAAAACTATAGGCCAGTAAGCCTCACATCCCTAGTCTGCAAGGTACTCGAATCAATTATCAAGGATAGAATGGTTAGTTTTCTGGAAGGAAACAGATTGATTCAAGATACTCAACATGGGTTTAGAAAGGGGCGATCGTGTCTCACAAATCTCTTGGACTTTTTGAATTTTGCTACAGAACAATTTGATCAGGGAAATCAGGTTGATGTAGCATATCTTGACTTTAGTAAGGCCTTTGACAAGGTACCCCATAGACGGTTAATGATGCAGCTTTAGGTCCATGGTATTGCAGGTAGCATCCTAAAATGGATAGAGTTGTGGCTTTCAGATAGACAGCAGAGAGTGATGCTAAATGGTACAAAGTCATCATGGCAAAATGTTCTTAGTGGAGTACCCCAGGGGTCGGTACTGGGGCCACTATTGTTCATTATATATGTGAATAGCATTGAATGTGGCCTAAGCAGTAAGGTTTTGAAATTTGCGGATGATTTGAAGATCTTTAGGGCAATAACAGGGCACAATGAGCAGGTTTTGCTGCAGAAAGACTTAGACGAGCTAGTGAAGTGGTCCGAAAAATGGCAAATGAAGTTTAATTTTGATAAGTGCAAAGTCATGCATGTAGGTAGGCAGCATATGAAGGCTCCATACTTGATGGGTGGCCAAGTACTATCTGTGACTCAGCAGGAGAAGGACTTAGGTGTTATTTTGAACACAAAATTGGAGGCATCAGAACAGACCAAAGAAGCCAGGAAGAAGGCACTAAGAATGCTTGGGGCAATACAGAGGAATGTGTCATACAAAAGTGAGGAGGTCATCAGGAAGCTTTACTGTGCATATGTCAGGCCACATTTGGAATACTGTGTCCAAGCTTGGTCCCCTAGTTATGAGAAAGATTGTTGGCTTTTAGAGAGAGTACAAAATAGGGCAACAAAAATGGTTAATGGTATACGCAACCTGGCATATGAGGAAAGATTGAAGAAATCGAATATGTTTTTACGTAGATATAGAAGGCTGAGAGGAGATCTCATCCAGGTTTTTAAATTTGTTCATGGTCAGGAACAGGGATATCTCGGGGAAATGTTTGAATTTAACAGAAATGATGCAATTAGAGGTCATCAATTCAAAATTAAAGTTAATCCCAGCAGGATAAGGTTAAGACAGTCTTTCTTCACCAACAGGGTAGTAGAACACTGGAACCAGCTGCCAGGAACCATTGTCAGTAAGTAGCAACACACTGAACATCTTTAAAAACGGCATAGACAATCATTATAAGAATAGGGGGCTTGTTTTTCTGTATTCCAGGGAGGGTTGATCGACAGGGAGGAGTTGGGAGTTGAGAGGAGTTTGAAATTGTTGAGTGTGTTATGCAATAGCAAGTGAGTCTCTTATTAAGTCTAAACGCTTTATAACTTTATATAGGGTGTACCTAGCAGTGGATTCTGCACCTTCCTTCGGGATGTGATACCGATGAGATTGTCTATGGTGGCAAGATGGGTGTGATGGGAGGAGCTTGTGATTGTTGAGGGTGTTATGCGGTAGCAAGTGAGTGGTGCTAGATAGGCTGGGATATATAGCTTCCTAGGAACTTGGGATAAGGGATTGATTGGGGTGGGAGTATGTACATTCCTAGTACCTTTTCTAGATAGGCTTAACCCAGATGGGCCCCTGTGGCTCTTATTAAGCCTTAATACTTTATGACTTTATGATGATGCTCGGTTCAGTAATTGCCAAGGTGTGAAATGAAGGAACTTGTGACAGGGAATTCACCGCATAAAAAGGGTCTGACAACCAGCAAGTTGTGGCATTACTTATCAAGTCAATTGGATGGTATAGTCTGGTCGCCAACAGGGCTGGATATGTCTCACAAAACGAAGGAGTGGAAGTCCTTATTTTCAACAAATATTTTCAGATTGAATAGAACCACCACCCATAGCACACCTTGGAGCTCCAACCATGGTCACCAGAGAGGGTATGGTGCAAAGGCATGTTCAAGGGGATGGTGCGTAGGTGACCCTCTTTATAACCCAAAATGCACCCTTCTGGGAGGTCCGAGTGTACCCATCTCCCCCAAAATGTTCTGCCAGATGCACCCTCAGAAGGAAAAGGTGCTCCTCCGGGTACTTTTGCAGTGGTGCCCCTTCAGACAAGTGCCTCCTCATGACAATTCCTGGATCCACCCCTGGTAAAACCTGACATTGTCAGCAAAGTGCAAGATGCACATGAAATTCGAAATTCCATAGCAGCCGCAGCACCACAACACCAGTCATTTTTCAATGCCTCTCAGCCACATTAGGCTATAGATGTGATGTGAGATGTGATGTAGATGTGAGAGGGTTCACAGAACCCTCTGCACCACATTAGGTTGTCCTAACCTAAACTAGCCTAACCTAGCCTGACATAACTAATTCTTTTTGCGTTCTAATTTGCTTTTAATAATATTTTTCCAGTTTCATTTTTATTCTCAAGCTTTTCAATTTAAAAAACTTAACCTACCCAGTCCATGCCCAACCTCTTTCTTTCCCTTTTGTAGATAAAATGTGTGTGAAACTTGATGTGTGAACAATTTAAGCTACAATAGTACCATAGTAACATCACAGTCATAATCCTGAACCAAATTGCACCATCTACCTTCAGTAGCCATTTTGTTGGATGAAATTTGTGGAAGACAAAGAACCGTTTAGCGTTTCCTGCTGAACGCTCACGAGCTAATTAAATTTCAGCCAGTCTTAAATGCCCTAGCACACTTAACATTGTTTCTAGCTATCCTATATGTCACCGTGAATGACTGTAACTTCATATACTTTTGGAAGGGCACTTGCCTCCCTCCAATGTTGGCTGTGCCCTCCCAATAATTTCACCTTTGAACATGGCACCCAATGTGGTATGCCCCTCCCACCCCCCTCAAATCCATGTGGGCCTGCCCATTGCCTTCATGTATTGTGCCTTACGAATAATTTTCAGGAATTTACACCTATGCCCTCAAGTTAGCTATGACCCTGTCAAAATTGTGGTCGTTGGAGTCAAAATTGTGGTTTAAAAAAAGCTATTGTCTTTGAGAGCAGTTGTGTGACACGGACGACTAGCAAGCTTGGCCTCTTCGAAAACTAATGCGTTGTTTGCTCACTTCCCTGCCTCAATTCTGTCAGTTCTTCTGGATACATGTGAAAGAAAATGTTTGTAAGGAATATTTGAAGAGCGTCAATGAATGAGTCCCAGCAGTTTTATAGGTGTTTATGTGCAGCTAAGTGTACCTGATGTCCTGTATGCATATATTCACCCATTCAGGGGTGGGGACGAGTGGTCTAGGGGTAAGATGCTCGTCTCACAATCGAAAGGTTGTGGGTTCGAGTCTCACCTGTCGCTACTCTTCGCCCGCGACCAATCGACGTGAGAGATTGGCGACGCTACATGACTCAACGGTCGACGTGTCGTAAAACCAATAACCAACCAACCAACCCATTCAGGGGTGCAGTTTCCTATCCCTTTGGTGAGGTCTGACCCCACCAACTTCTTGCTCTCATAACATGGGGCCTTATGGGATGGCCCCACAAAGCAAATTGCCAGCACTCGTTGCCGCTATGTATCGGGCCCCAACAATAATTTCCGAACTTCTCTACCCATGGCTGAATTTGTAGCAGGTACTTGTGCCAAAGTCTAGGTTTCCATGTCACTGTGTACTGAGAGACTGAAAGTTTTTTCCTTTCTTTTCAGAAACTCTGGAAGCACATTCAACATAAGTATGTTTCAAAGGAGAGTGAGGAAGATGGATGAATGAACCCAAGTTGCCTGTCTCGTCCCATAGTATGATTGTAAATATATATAAAATGTGTTCGAGTTTGTTTTTTTAAAGCTCATCGTCTCAGAATTGATTGGCTGCTCCAGTCATGCTCTCTGCGCTGTTCCACCGGATATTAAATAAAATTACACAGAATATTGACAAATATGGCGAGAAATGCCTCAGCATTCAGGAACAGGTTTTCTCAAATGAGAGCATCAACTACTTTGGAGAAAGTATTTAAGTAGCCGGGACTACAAAAGAAAACTTCTTCGGGGAAGCGTTTTGCAGTATAGAAGCCTCCGCATGTGGCACATATGTAGTTCTTATGGCATGCGTCTTCTATTATTGGCAATGCATATATATATATATATATATATATATATATATAATATGCAGTATTTCAGATCCCTTGTGAACGGAGCGCCTAAAGGATGCCGCCCATAACGACTGCAAACCGTGATTGTTCGCGTATTTTTGGCAGAGTTCGCCGGCACAGCTGTCTTCTCTTCTGGCAGTTCCTTCAGATGCTATGGTGGGCACGTGCAGGCGTGTTGAGATGAAATGGGTGTAGGAACCATTGCGGTTGTAAGGCCCCACCAATTTTGTTGCTGCCCAACCAACTCTGGGAAGCATTGACGTTAGGCTTTGAGTGGGATTGGGTTTGTTGGAAGTAAACTCGAGAGGAGTTCGTGTAGTCCAGGAATATGGTGCACTCACAACCAAACGTGTGTGGGTTCAAGTCCCATCTCTCGCTACTCATCACCTGTGACCAATCCGCGTGAGAGGTTGACTGCGTTATATGGCCCAAAGCAGTTGGCCCGTCGTAAGACCAATAACAGGTTTCCACTATTACACTACTCCAATAATAACCAAGCAACCAACCAAGAGACCGTGGCACAAATGCCGCGAGCATTATTCGTGTGATTGGGATCGGCCTGAGCGGTGCCGAACGTGGCGCTGCAAACAGGCAATCCGCTACCGCAGTTCCCAGTCCTGCCCATCTGCCCCCGGCGTGACATCAGGTCCAGGTGGACAGTTCCCAGTCCTGCCCATCTGCCCCCGGCGTGACATCAGGTCCAGGTGGACAGTTCCCAGTCCTGCCCATCTGCCCCCGGTGTCGAATGCCTGGAGGGCATGTATTGTCACAGTTTATCGTAGGTATTTGTATTTTATCGCGTGCTAGTTTCGCAATGTCGATGCTCGATAGCTGCCACCGGCCGTCTACTGCACGAGCTCTGAGCCCGCACAATGTCTGCGCTTAACAGTTCTTGCTAGTTAATAGACCCCACACCAAGTACAGCTGCCGCAGCTCGCCTGACGCGTCGATATCGGCAGCTCGCCTGACACACGACGATATCGGCAGCTCGCCTGACACACGACGATATCGGCAGTTCGCCTGACACACGACGATATCGGCAGCTCGCCTGACACACGACGATATCGGCAGCTCACCTGACACACGACGATATCGGCAGCTCGCCTGACCCACGACGATACCGGCAGCTCGCCTGACACACGACGATATCGGCAGCTCGCCTGACACACGACGATATCGGCAGCTCGCCTGACACGACGTTATCGGCAGCTCGCCCGACACACGACGATATCGGCAGCTCCTGTCAGCATACCAGCTCCGTTCCCAAGTTTCCTACCTGCGAGCTTAGCGCACCGCACGCAGCCTGGCTTCCCTCACACAAATGCCAAGCTATGACTGTTCCCCTCCAACTTATCAACCCCGCCATCTGCAACCGCTCTCCGCCCACAAACTCGGCCGGAGATTTGGGGGACTCGCAAACATTCCATCCTTAACAGTTCGAGCAAGATTGCCTGCAGTAAACTGTCATGTAGCTGGGATTTTTCGTGCACTCTCCGGACGCTGCCCACTTGCCGCAGCCGCTGTTGTAGTCGGCGCACGCGATGCCGGTGTCGCCCTCGCTGCACATGCCGCACGACGTCCGACAGTAGACGGACATGTAGGACGGCCTGTTGACACACTCGCCCCTGTCGGCCCACGTGGCACAGAAGTCGCTGTGGTCGCGACAGCCGCCCTCTGGGGCACGTGTCGCACGAGAGCGCGCAGTGCACGCGCATGTACAGCGGGTTGTTGGTGCACTCGCCTTCGTCGGCCCAGCCCCTGCAGAACTGGTTGTCGTCGGTGCAGTTGAGCGGCCGGACCACCGGCGGCGGCGACGTGACGCCGTCGCACTCGTACAGCTTGTTCAGCTTGTTGATGTCGATGAGGGAGAGCGCGTTGCGCTGTCCCATCTGCGCCGAGGTCGGGTGGATGGCGGAGATTGTGGGCAGGCTGCGGTCGGTGGCGAACGCGTGCTCGCCGTAGTGCATGATGGAGCCGATGTCGTACGGCTCGCTCAAGTTCCGCACGTGCCGCCACGTGTACTTGCTGAAGTTGTAGCGCAGACTGGCCTTGATGTTGTTCCAATGCACGATCACGTGCTCGTCGCGGTCGGGTCGACTCTGCTCGTGCCAGAAGCCGGCAGCGTGCATGAACTCGTGCACGACGATGCCGGGGATCAGGCAGCCCTCTCCGAGCGACAGCTGCTGGCTGCTGCTGCCGTCGCCCTTGCGGCCCACCGAGCTGAAGCAGCCGTCGCCCTTGATGATGTGCACGTGGCCCCGCTTCCGGCGCCGGCGCCGGGCGCCAGCGGCAGCAGGCGGAGGCACGTGTTGCGCTCGAACTCAAGGACCGCCGAGGCGATGACGAGCCGCTCCCTGGCGCTGAAGCCGGACGCGATCACGTACGGGATCTGCGCTTCGGGCCACTTCTCCTCGGGCAGCTGGATGGCGTTGCGGCCAACCGCTAGCTCATCGTCGGCCACGCCGCTGATGTCGCCCTCGAACAGCTCGGCCATCTCGATCGGGTCGACGGCACCGGACGGCGCCTGCTCGGACAGGCTGACCTCGACGCTGGCCGCAGCGGCGAACTCGTCCGGGTCGAGCGGCATGCCGAACACGTCCATGTCGGCGGTGCGCGGCGGCAGCGCGTTGGGGTCGGACGCGCGCGTCACGATGCTGTTCGTGTCGAGCCGTCTGCCGCGCTCCGCCTGCTGTCCCGGCCGCTCCAGCTCCCGCGTCGTCCACTGTTCGGCCAGCAGGTCGTGCAGGTCCTCGAGCGCCGCCGGCGGCAGCCGTGACGACACGCGGCCGACTGCGACGGCCGCCGTCAGCGACACCACCAGACAGCGCAGTGTGACGTGTCGTCCTGCCATCGTGCTGCCCGTGCGCCCCGCCACGGACCGCCTCTGACCATCCGGCGGGGCGCGCCGTTTTTAAGGGTCGTCACGCGTTCGCATTATGCCGGCTGCGGCTGACACCTGTCAGTAGTGACGTGTCGGCGGCCGGCGTGACACGGGCTATACGGGTCCAGAGCCGGGGTATGCCGGTGTGCTGCCCCAGATAGCCGCCGGTATCAGTCACGCCGGCGGCTGGGTCGAGCGCGCCCGCTGCCGGTCGGGTGACCTGCGCTTCCTGGGTCGATGTCCGCGCTGACACTGCGGTCGTGCGCCCACGCATGGCACGACTGCAGCACCGATCCGTTCACTTGGTTAGCGAATGCTGTGACGGCGATCAGTGTAGGCTTCCAAAGACAGAAGCGCTGAAATGATTTGGAATTTTTCTTCCGAGTGCCATCTTGATTTTAATGCGAAGTCTCAGGAATCGTTATCGCGCTGCATGCACCACGTCGCGCATAGGCGTAGGAACAGGGGAGGCCATGGCCCGCCCACTTTTCAAAGTTTGGGGGAGGGGGAGGGCAACAATGGTAGCTGGCCCTCCCACTTTTGAAACATAAATTTCCTAAAATGCAGCATGCACACATTTGAACATGTGAAAAACTCCCTGCAATCCATAACTAAGTAAAAGCTGTTCGTATCACATCGCAGCACTTCATTTCTTAAGTCATGCACACTTGGACATGGCCCTACAAAAAACGCAACTAATTCATGAGTTGACGTAATACAACAGATATATGGATATTCACACCTTATGTTATGTTATGAAAAGACTATATAGCAGATAATGTGCCAGCCAGTGCAAAATTACATTCATACTAAAGTTTCACCGTGGTTATTTTACTGTTAGCATATTTAACATCGATTTCATTAATATTGCCGAGAGTAGAAAATTGTAAAGGCTGAAGGCAGTAACAACACAATCCAGGTAAGACAATCCACAATTTGCAAGTGCAATTTTTTGCCTTGATATTACAGGCCTATGTATTATATGCGGCCTTGGTCTAGCTGCCATGCACTTCGACATTTACATTTATTTTGATTATTGAAGCATGCAAATTACTACCACGATGCATTCATTGCGTGACTGTAGAAGGTAAAAAAACTGTATGGAACAGAACGTAAAAATGTCCACATTTCAATGGTTTTCACAGTTTGGCACAGCACACAGATGTCCATCCTTTTGATTGAGATGCCTGGGTGTTATCGGTGCTGGCATTCAATATACGCAAAATACTTATTTCCATCATTTATTATGGTAGCATATATACAATAATGAAGTCCACGCACAATTATATCAACTTCAAGTGCGAGAACGCCTCTCAGAATCTTAGAATCCCCGGAGAGGATTAGGCGCTCGTGATGCGACCCGACAAGGTCACATGAGTAGTGATATGAAGAGTGATGATGCAACGAGTGAAGCTTGTCGTGTGACCCAAGAAGGCACATGACAAGCACGTCAACTGACCCGAGTGCATCTTCAGCTGGGCAACTGCGTAGTGGCATTGACAGCACGTTAAACATTGAATTCAAATTGTTGTTCAAGAGAAATGGTTCGGTAAGATGGTGGGCTCATGGTATATGTAACAATATCTGCTTAGTATAGACTCTGATCCCATAATCTATTCAATGGAGACATTTGGATTAAGAGCATTAAAACGCCGAATTACAACAGGGACTACCAAGAAGGCTTTTCATCGTCCAGTGATGCGTACGTCCAGGCTGAGATTTAAGAACCCAGAAGATAATGGGATGAATTTAGGCAAATTGCAGGGTGTATATTTCTGAACGCCACTTGTGGTGCAAGCAGTTAAATGGGCACGGGAAAGTCGATTTTGTGCGATGTACTCCATCGATGTCATTGTTAAACTATACAATCATTGGGACATGCGCAATGTCGTACCGAGGGGGCATTGGAGCAGACCCCCTCCCCAATAACAGGTTTTGGGCCCCCAATATCGCGCCGGGGTTCGGAAAAATAACTTCATGCTCCCTAAAAATCCTGCTGGTATCCCCAACAATCACACCGGGAACATAAAAGTCACTTCGGGGGCCCCAAAAAGTCGCGCAGGGATACCTGAAAATGATGATGTGGCTCCCGAAATCCCACCAAGGCCCCTGAAAATCATATTGGGGCCTCAAAAATCGTTCCGGGATCCTAAAAATGACGCTGAGGGGCTCCAAAATGTTGGACCTGGCCCCTGAAAATACCGCTGGTCCTCCAAAAGGTCGCGCCGGGACCCCGATAGATCGCGCCAGGGCCCCAGAAAATCACGCTAAGGCCACAAGAGGTCGGGCCAACATAAACATAAACATACCTGGAAATCACGCTGGAGGCCAAAGAGACCGGAAGTCACACCGGTGCCCCCAGAAAACTACACTGGGCACCAGAAAGACTGGCCAGGCTCTCAAAATCACGCTGGGCCCCAAAAGGTCGGGTCAGGGGCCCCTGATAATCGCCCTGGGGCCCAAAAGGTTGGATCGGGCAACGAAAAAATCCCGCTGGGAGAACACCCAATAAATGAAGGGCAATGAAAAAAACAGTCTGGACATTGAAAATCACTCTGGGGTCCCAGAAGGGAGCTAAAAACAAAACGCAACGAGGCCCTCAAAGCACACCGGGGCCTCCAAAAACAGGCTGGGGCCCTCGAAAGTCGACATGGTTCTAGAAAAGGAACAAAAGACCGGGCACTAAATATACACTGGGGTCTGGGAAAACGCGCCGATACCTTAAAGAAATATCGTCTGTGCACAAAAACGCCACAAAACTATAAGAAAGAGCCGGGGTCGCAAAAAATGTGCCGGGCCCCTAACAAAATTGGCTGGAGCCCTAAAGCACATCCGTAGACAAAGAAAAACGGAAAAGTCCAAGAAAGAACTCCTAACTAGAGCCTCAGTTCGGTTTACCAACCTGGGAGCGTATTTAACCAAAGAGATGAGGTGCATGAAAGCTCAGCGGTTGTCCGGGTTTCTTAGCCACCAGAAAACGTGGGAAGAAGATAATTTATCATTGAATTGAATTCAGGATGGGTTCTTGTGGCTCTTAAGTCTGAACACGTTTATGGCTTTATGAGGTGCCGTGTGTGGTCACATATCAGCTATTTTATGCTGAATTGTTGGTCCCCAAAAGAAGCGCTTAAATTCCGTTTCAGCCGGATGCCACATGATGTAGCTGTAGCATTTCGCTTCAAGTGGCGGATATTCTAAGGTGCACAATGTGTACTACAGAAATGATTGAGGTGACTGATCATCCATGTGTTGGATTTAGGCCCTAAGGACAAACACCATACACTGTATTGTTGTGTATTACGTTTTTCTTTTCCCCAGTCTGTCAGCCTGCCAATCTCGGTCTGTCACACACCGGATCAAAGAATGTTCAACCAGCGATCACCCGTCTTTCCTGTTTTTCATCCTTTCCAGCATCAATCATGAAATTTATTTTGCCATGGGGCAGCAAGTAAGCTACGTTCTTGCTTATTCTTTCTCCTCGCCAACATCGGTGAACATTTACAAGGGAGACATCTTAGTGACGTAAGGTACTAATTCATGGAAACTAGGGCACACCACATATATATTAGTAAGGCTGTAATGAGCTTGCACTCCCCACGCACATAGCAATAGTTGAAGACATTGTATTTGAACAGTAATAGGTACTAATGGTTTCCCTTGCACCAGGAAGATACACCTATTATTGAATCAACCAGTTGTGAAGAGTTCCATGTTCAGCGAGAAGTGTGAATTTGAAAGTACTTATGTTGCGATGATAGTTCTTTTTTCAGTACCACATGTTGCTGTTAGCCATAGGAGCGCCCAGGGGCCTACCTCCTCCTCCTTAGGGGCCCTTAGACCTGCCCCTTGAAAGTTGTTTGTCCACTATTTAAATTATCGGGTTCTCTATCCAAAGTGCTCAACCATGGTACTTTGCGAAATTTTCTGGGTGCGCCCCTGCTGTTGACCCTGGCCCACCCACTTTTACTTTTTGAGATGTTCCTACGCCTATGACGTCGCGTACATACGCACAACAGCGACTATCCCTCCTGGTTCTGGTGCATACTAGTCTGATCCTATATAAATTATATGGGTGCTTCGCAAACATGGATGAGTCTAAGCACCCACAGCCGAATGCATCTCCCGAGATATCGTTACTTGTGCCGTACATCGTGACCGTGCCGTTATTAATGTACCTACGTGTATGCGACGATTTAGGACAAACGTTCATATGGATAAAGTTCGTATGCAATTGTTCGCATGGAATCAAGTTTGCTTGAGAAAAAGGTGTACGCAATAGTTCATATTCAGATGTTCGTATATTATGAAGTTCCTACATAAAATATTAATCTTGATAGAAAGCCCGCCAGGACGAAAGGTCGTATGCCAAAAGCATGGATCGGATCCAGGAGTTGTTTCATGTGGGTGCACATGCGCCCCCTCAGCGAAAGCACCTGGAGGAGCGCCTTTGCCTTCCGGATGGCGCTCCCTGACTGGAAAATCCAAGGGTGGGGTGCACTCGAGCCTTCTCAGGGGGCATATATATATATATATATATATATATATATATATATATATATATATATATATATATATATATATATATCGGTTATTCCAGCTTTCTGGGCACGTCCAATTAATATGCCTATTCACTTAGTGCACTAATTTCACGTTCAAAGACGGCCGTTCGTCCTGTGTCGGCATGTGGTAGTTGGATGCTGGTTGTTGCCAGGTGCCGTGGAGAGACAAAATCTACCTACTTTGGGCATTAAGTATCCAAAGGCATGTTTTATCAAACGGCAAACCGACTGCGGTGCATAGAATGCTTGAAGTGTGCGACAACTTTGATTCCTTGGTTCCTCGCATTTAATTGATGCTCGGAATGGTGGCAGAAGCTGGACACAAAATAGTGGTCACTATAACACGATCATTTTGGCAACGAGCTGTCTGTTCCACTTTCATCTGGAAACAATTTATGATTGCACGGAATTACACTGGAATCATGCTAATTTAATACTTGTATTCTAAATGCGTCTCGAGTCGCAACGCTGATCCTAGAAGGTTAATTTTGCTGTTTTCAGGCGTTGTCAGAATAGGGTCAGATTTCAACAGGCGTGGTCACGAAGTTGGAGCCAAGCTATTACGGTCGACCCATGTACCGACTAAATTTCGTCTGGCAAGCTCAATAAGACTGAGCACGACCCACCTGTACGTTATGGCGACTAGATAGAAAGGAGGAAGGTCTCAATCTAGGAACACAACTTTAAAATGCTCATAACGAAAACGGAAGTGGAAGAATAGCGTCCCATTCTGGTACCAGAAAACCGAAGGTTTGTTGAAAGGTTGCAATCGGTCACGGTCAATGGCATGCTGGAATTTGCGTTAGGAGGGGCAGACGGTTCGAGGGGTCCCACCTTCCCCATAAAAAATATGCCTAATTACGAGCACTATTTTTCCAAAGGTGTCCAAGTAACTGCTTTTTGAATAAAATAATTGGTGACCTTGAATATTCTTTGAATAAAATAATTAATTGTCCTGTGGAGGGCTCAATCTACCACCGTCGTTTCTGAGTCATAGGACTTCAACCAGCTCCTGCACCCTGTTTGAATGTTTTTCTCGTATCCATTGATAAGTCACCTCACCAACTGAACCTTCACCTGTACAAATCACTTAGACTGTAAAATTTTCCAATTTCAGAATTCCAGTTCATAACGCCTGGTTGCCCACCACACCAACGTTCGTGCACGTGTACACCCACCTTGCGCATTCGGCGCATTCGCCATACTTCGTGGGATTTTACGGTTTCTGCGCAGGCCTCCACGTTTTGTTAATTATTGCCGCATGATTGTCTTTGCCATAGTTGACGTGGTGGAATGCTTCGTATTAGGTTCGCTGGGAAAAATTCGCTGGATTCTATTCTTCCCACATTTCCAGAAGTGCGGATGCCCGCTGAGCTTTGATTCACCTTATCGCTGAGGCACTGAGGTAATAATGCTTGATCTTTTGGAGTGCGCTTGCAGTTTATCCTGGCACGATGGCACAGGTAATTGACCTTTGGGTAGCGCCTCTCCGGAAAGGCTCGGTGCACTCCCCTCGATTTTTCAGCCAGAGGCTGCCGTCGGAAGGCTAAGCCGCCCAGTGCCTCCCAGGAACTTTGAAAGTGGAATTTTGGCATGCACCCCCATGGCAAATACTGGATCCGCCCCTGGATCTATGAAATCTATGTTCGTTCTAAATATATATCTATGTGGCAGGCCTACAAATAAACACCACCGTCAAGCATGATAAATATCACTGATAAATCCTTGAATCTCCATTTTCTTATCTATCATATGAGGAAAATTACATACCATTAAGAAAGGAGCAAAGGGAGGCTAAGCGCTGTTGAGAAACCCAGGCAGGGTTAGGATACAATGGACACACTGGAGGCATGTGCACCCCATACTGTGGGAAGTCCAGGCAGGGACGAATGCAGGGGGCACTTGAGGAATGTGCCCCCATCTTGGCGCGTGCACTGGAAGAGTGCCACGGTGGAAAGGTGGCGCCCCTCTGGAGAGGCTCGGGTACATCCCCTACCTAGAAATTGTCAGCCAGAGAGCGCCCCTCTGAGGAAAGGCGCCCTTTCAGTATGCTCGAGTGAACCCCCTTTATTTTTTCACCCCGATTCCCCCTTCAGGTGTTTTCACAGTGGCTCCCCTCCAGAACAAGTACCACCCAATTTCTGAATCAGCCCTTGAGTACCGGTGAGTTCCATGGTTTTAAGTGAACCCTTCCTCATTTTCGACTTCGAAATATTTGCATTCCCACATTTGCATAGCATTTCATAGCATATTTTATAACTACATCTACATATGGAATTGAAATGAAATGAGCTATTCGGGACGCTTGCCGACTTGATGGATGCTAGGGAAGACTGCAAAATTTAGCCTCACCAAACTCGCTTTTAAAGTGTGAATCAATTGCCTTACCTTTTCCTCCGGTGCGGTAGAAGTCTTAGGCGCAACCGAAAGGTCTCGAGTGATAGGTATAGCTACAAAGTGATGTCTTAGCAAAACAAAAACTAAAAACAGCTGTCAATGAACTTGCGGAACCCAAAAATAAGGTGGGCAAAATTCGAGAACATATTTTAGGGCGAGGTGCAGTCGTCATTTTCTACCGCACCCCATCTGGGTGCCTCCGACTTCTACACACAAATATATATATATATATAAATATATATTCAATAGACTACTTATTCAGGTTGATTGTTCATTTGTGCATACTCATGCGCCGTCCTGGTGTATGCATATTGCATATGTCTGTACGTGTGCTCGGCTCCCTGACCGCCCTCAGTCGGGATTACTTTACGGTGGGAGACCCACCCTTCGATGTCCATCCGTGGGCTCTTTCAGCGTTGGCGTGTATATATGCACATTGGAAGGAGCTTGTGTCCCTTCAAAGAATGCAAAGGCAGACACTCGTAGGTGCAGTTCAGCATGGGATGGCCCCCTCACAAAGTAGACATGTGAAACAGGGAAACTGACTGCTCCACAACTTGACAGACGTTTCTGTTGAAATGTGCACACCTGAAGGACACTTATCCGAAAGTAGGCACCTTTGCTTATGAATGACTCGTCTCAAAGTGATTGATACTAAATCACCAAAATGATTTCTGTAAAAGTGAATTTAATGAATAGGTTTTGTCTGACTTGGCGCTCTTCCGAAACAGATAGGAAGCGAATATTGCTTAGGAACTTCTGAACTACGAAAATTTTCTGCTACTTTGCTTCCTGAAAAATGCATGATGATATTTTGTGGAATTGGTTTGCAGTGGATCCAATTTTCAACCGCAGTCCTGCCGGATAAGCTTTCGTTATCCTAACGTGTAGTACATCCAATGATCAACAGGTGGTGCTGGTAAATACGCCTCAGCCGTAGGCAATCTCGCATAACAAAGTACAATTTTTAGCGTATGAGGTTACGAATTGGGTAATTTGGTTGGTAGCCGACATTTTGGTATTTGTAGCAACTGCGCAGTGTTTTTCTTTCAGATCAAGGCCATTCCGTGATGCTTCCTTGTTGCTGAAGCCGCTTCGTCCTTTTCGGATAAGGGGACGAGCCTCTGTAGCCCCGATTGACGGTGAGTGGGAACAGCTGCGGCCACTCCTGACGTGCATGGTAGGTAGGGTGTAGGAATGTTTCTGCAACTCCTGGGGATGCTGTCAGATTAAATCAGTTAGACTTTTTTCACCGGATAACACTGCAGAGGCTAGGAAGAGGAAGCCGGTGGTGGGAAATCTGATTGTGTGACCAGTGAGTTTAATTTGCTGTGGTATTTCCACAGATCATAGTAACTATCCCTACTAAGTAGGTACCTGTCATCATTATCTTTCTTTGCATTTAATTTACAGATGGAGAGCAGCAGCCTGGACATATCTTTCATGGCCATTCTGCCATCAGATTGCTGACTTGTACATGCCGGCACCATTGATGACACATGTGGACATTCACACTGAAATTGGCTCACAGATGTTCATCAGTACCTAGATATCAGAGCAATATTCACAATATTAATAGTAGGGCCTCAGCTACTGTGCCCACATGAAATTCATTACCTGACCATGTGAAGGTAGGCAGGGTGGGAATTAAGGCACTTCTTAAGAGATTCTATCTCTGAAAACATTTTGTACTCCTGGTTCATATTGGATAGGATGGGCTTCACATGTACTCCGACAACAATGTGAGAACAAAGATATCAATAAAAACAAACAGAGACGACACCCAAAAAATGCTGGTTATTCCACTTACGGTCACCACTCAAACTAATCACTTTTTGTAGCAGTCGCAGCCGGACCACAGCTTCACACACTCCATCCATCTCAACCACCGGAATTGCCGTCAACAACGCGCCGACAGCAACTTGCAAGATGATGCGCATGCGCACTTAGAACACTGTTCTCCGGCTCTGGAGCCGCGTCTCGGGAAGCTTGCGTTCCTCCCCACCCTATAATGGGAAACTGACAGTTTTAAGAGACGTCCTCCGGAGTCCCGGAGGCCACCGATCAGAATTGGCTGCGTAAGCGTTTTCTGTTCTGAAATCTGTCCGTGAAGCAATCAATGAAAGGTATTTTGTATATGACGTCATAACCATTAGCAACTTTGAACACATGGTTAACAGTGTCCACACAAGTTAACAGTAAACAGAAGACCTTGACTGATCCTTTGCTTTGATCACATCCAACTGTGGCGTGTGCGGTAGCGGAGTTGCGTTCGTATTACGTGGGAAATTGGCTGCGTAGGTAGGTATGCGCTCTTAGCTGAGGGTGAAGTGTGAAGTATTTTTGTTTGTTTTCTATGGCTAGCCTTGTACTGAGACCAACAGTGAAAGGAAAATGCATTTCTCCTGTGAGTTATAGAAACGAAACAGTGCCGATTATTACGGGTCACTGCCGGGCGGTGCCATCCATTGTTCACTTCTTTGTTCGTATGTTTTGGCATTTGATTTGACCCAAAATGAGAATGATATTACTTATGCATATTATGTAGGTACTGATTTAGTTTTTCCGGTCAGTTACTGGTAAACAGATTCCATGCATAAAAAATAATGTCCATGCAAATGTACTCCGGAAGAAATCGGTATGCACTCAGACTCCCAACCCTGAAAGTAAGTTTCCCACTCTGTAGGTAGGTACCTACCTAGCAGCCAGAACAGACCTGGCTGCAATTAAAGCTACACTGCACTTGAATCTGCACATTGCTGTATCCAGAATGAATATAATGAATAAATTTACCATGATAGCATGCTAATCAAACATGGAAGTGTAATCTTGCTTCTTTATTATTTCAATTTGCTGAACTCATGAATTCATGGTAAATTTGCAATTTTAGGTAATTTTTTAATTCTTGGAATTTCTTTCCAATAAAATGGTTATGAATGTGCTTAATATGATGTGACCACTCATTTCCTCTGCAAATGCATACTTGCAAGCATGTTTGGAGTTGGAGTAATAGTCATGTTCAAATATAGAGAAAGTTCAAAATGTAGAGAAAAAATGTAGTTTTACTAACCCAGCCCTGACTGGTAAATTTGCAGTTTATGGTAATTCCTGATAGCAAAAATTTCGTTTTGAATGCAATGTTTATGAATATGCTGAACATGTGACCACTCAGTAGGCGGTTTTACAGCGGCTTTTTGCTCCCAGGTCACGTGGTTTCAGGAACAAGATAGAGGGAGAAGACCCAGCATAATGATCTGCATAAATTAAAAGCAACCCCCAAATCTAATTCCCACATAAGATATAATAACAAAATATATTTTACTATCGATGCTGTGGAAATAAGCAGAATTAAACCTACAAACATCAGCAAATTGCAATACGCTTTCTGATTTACGTGGAGATTGCACTCAGCTCTATGGTATTTGGCAGCTGACGAATAACTGACAGATGACAAATTGTTGCTATGGTTAAATTAGCAAAGGATGCGGCTATAAGCCAACTTCCTGAGCAACAGCAGAGAAAATGACAACAAAGGTATACTTAATTGATGGCAAAAAAGTTTATAAATCCATACCTGATACTCCTGACATGCTCACACCACACAACTAATAGATATTCACAACACACCCCATGAGTAGGACATTCATGCACCAACTCATTTGTCAGGTTCCATCTATTGGCATATGGTATTTCAGAATATAGAATGGTTTAAGGAAAATTATACTAAAAACAATCCATCTAAAAAATATTCCCACCACCAAGCAACAACTTTTGTCAATGAAAAAGCTGAGCGAATCAATTGAAATCAATTATTATTAATATTAAATGTTCTCTGATGTACTTTACTATGTACTTCTAATGTACTTTTTGTTCATGTCTGGAATGTTTTAGTTGAAGCCAGGAATGACTTGGAAGGATCAAAAGCGACTAGAGGGGGAGCAAATTGCCGCTGTAAAACCACCTACTAGTAATATAGCATAAAGAGTAATTTTCAGAATAAAGAAAAAGAAAAGATGTAACATTGCTAACCTAGCCTAACCAACTGCATGCAAAGAAATCAAATTCTTTATAACATAATTTCCAAACATTTTTTCTTCAAAACATTTTTTTTTAACTTACCTCCATAACATAACATAAGCTAGCTTGAACAATTTTTAAAAAATCTAATTTATTGTTAAAAAGTTGTGAAATTGTTTAACTTACAACAAAAACCTAATCTAACTAACTTAACCAAACCTAACCCCTTTCTATGTTTTATGGAGGTAAAATGTGTGTAAAACTTGTCTCATGATTACCTTAAGCTACAATAATACTGCCTAACCTTGCATGCAAAAAAAAAATATGAAAATAGAAAATTGCCAATAAGTTTTCATTCTCAATAATTTTCAGAAAGCAACCTATCTGAACCTAACCTAGCCTGACCCGTTTTTTCCTAGGAAAAAACTCATTCTCGTTCCCTCCCCAAAAAAAAACGCCCTGGAGGGCCTCTGAGAATTACGCACTGGAGGGCGGATTCCGCCCCCGCTAAGATCTCGGCTCCTAGTAAAGCTGGAGGAACGAAATTCGCAGGGTGGATGGGCACGGTAGTGAACTCTATTGTGTGCAATTTTCGTGACCTTGGGTCAATATCTTCAAGGTCAAATTAGGTCAGATTGGCAAAATTTTCCGGTTTTGCGTGGCTTAGCTTGTCATCGTTATGGATCGCTGTGATTGTGTTTAAATGCTCAAAAATGGGCATCAATGATGTTTGGACATTACTAATGATGCAATGCAGATGATAGAACCAACATTTGACCTCAGGTCACCTACATAGCACCACTTTATCAGGTCAGTTACCTGTTCCAGTTACCGGAACCGGCCGCCCGCCCGACTGCTCCGTCGGGCGGCTCGGAGTAATCAGCTTCGTGAAGAAGGGAGTGAAGTACATGAATAAAGTATGGAAACGCAATGACAAACAGTACAAATGACAACCAGTAGTGCATTTATGGCAACATTCCAGTTGATCAAGTTTGGTTCCATTAACCTGTTATGAACTTGACCTGACTTGACCTTAGTGACCTAACATGACCTTGAAACTATACAGCATATCAATATGCATCAAACAAATCCCTAGTGTTGCCTAGAACACTTCCCTTTTGTCAGTATACTGGGAGCGCATCTGCGCCGATTTTTGTGGTCTGGCGCTATAACATTTTTTACTTTAGCGGCCCCTAACTTGAAAAATTTTCAGGCGATTTCCATTTTTCTTGCTTTAAACGACGCGCCGTTCATTTTTAAGCAGGTATACCGAAAATCGCGTATATCGACCGGTAAAATCTGCAGTTGTTGCGAAAAACCGGAGGGGTGGGCGGATTTCGCCCCCCTCCAGTGCGCGTGTTAAACCACAATAATACTAGAAATATTGTAGAAATATTGTGTGACAACTATCCATTGGCAGATGTAGTGCTGACTCCAAATATTTAAATTCTGCTCATTGTACATTTCCAGTTCCTTCTGCTAATGGGAGCTGTATGACCAATGCAGTTTGATGCACCTAAGCCCAGAATAGCAACCAACCAACCAGTTCCTGTTACTTGCCCTATAAATCTGATAACTCTATTTTCACTAATCTAGTGGACTCAGACTGTATACCTGCAGATACATGTTCCCATTCATCAGCCACAGAACTCATCTTTGGGTGACATTTAGCTCTAACAATTTAGAAGCCAATCAAGTGAGAGAACCAGGTGATAGCCCAGCATAGACAATATGGAGTACCAGTCTCATTGATTGCCGGTCTCCAACTGACTTCATCAAAGCACATACATCCATGGGTCAGATCCTTACAGAAACCAAGTCCAATCCACAGGGAAAAGACAAATGTCCTACGGAAAGGTCTGGAATGGAGACCTATGGTTTGTTTCAGCACAGAAAAAAATCACCTGAAAACATGCCAATGCATTCAATCACAGCTTGTTTTTCTCTTTTACCATTATCTTGTGTTGCTGTGGTGTTTTCTCTTCTGGCATTACTTGGATTTTATCATCATTGTTTTCATGAGGATGTCATCAGGCATGTGCATAATTAATATGGAGCTAAGCCAGAAAGTAAGTGTTTTTGACAGGGAGGAGTGTTCTATTTCTTGTTCATGATGTCTAGAAAATACCAGGTATGTAGATGGATAACCAAATGTGTATGTGACCTGAACTGCAATAATAACAAAATATGAAATTATGTATATATTGAGAACATGCAGAGACCAAGTCCCTATATTTTGTTTTGTTCAGGGGGCACTCACACAGTTTGTTAGGAAGTGGCATGATGCAAAAATCACAAACTATTAAATCACATTTAAAAAGGTCTTTGTGAACTTTACAATTAGTGTAATTCAAACATGATTTGTGATTATTTTATCAACATCAATCATCCCTTGAAAGGCTGTGATGAAGTGCAGATCTGTTTGTTAACATTCAACCCCAGCTGATTTTCTGATCCTGGGCTAATGAAATTGACTGACATTGTTCCAAATACAATATCATATTTGACACAATTTGGTCTCATGCATTCTAATTACTCATTATGTCAATAAGTCACAGTATTTTATTACTTAATCATTATTGGAAACATCATATTCTTTTGGGACATGAATGCTGTTTTATCCACTGAAGAGCATCAGAAAACCACATTGTTTGTAAATAATCACAAAATCATGTTTGAATTCCACTAATTGTAGTTACAAAGACCTTTTAAAATGTGATTTAACAGTTTGTGATTTTCTATAAACCACTTCCTAACAAACAATGTGGGTGCCCCCTAGACAAAGCAAAATATAGGGGACTTGGTCTCTGCATGTTCTCAATATACATAATTTCATATTTTGCTATTATTGCAGTTCAGGTCACATACACATTTGGTTATCCATCTACATACCTAGTATTTTCAGACATACATGAACAAGAAATAGAGAACACTCCTCCCTGTCAAAAACACTTACTTTCTGGCTTAGCTCCATATTAATTATGCACATAACTGATGCCATCCTCATGGAAACAATGATGATAAAATCCAAGTAATGCTAGAGAGAAAACACCACAGCAACACAAGATAATGGTAAAGAGAAAAACAAGCTGTGATTGAATGCATTGGCATGTTTTCAGGTGATTTTTTTCTGTGCTGAAACAAACCATAGGTCTCCATTCCAGACCTTTCCGTAGGACATTTGTCTTTTTCCTGTGGATTAAATGGTTTTGTATGATCTGACCCATGGATGTATGTGCTTTGATGAAGTCAGTTGAGACTGGTACTCAATTGAGACTGGTACTCCATATTGTTCATGCTGGCTATCACCTGGTTCTCTCCACTTGATTGGCTTCTTAAATTGTTAAGCTTCATCACCCAAAGATGAGTTCTGTGGCTGATGAATGGGAACGTAACTTAATGCTGCAGGTATGCCAGTCTGAGTCCACTAGATTAGTGAAAAATAAGTTATCAGATTTGGAGCAGAGAGTAACGGGAACTGGTTGGTTGGTTGGTTTATTTGGAGGCTTAGGGGTGCATCAACTGCATTGGTCATACAGCTCCCATTAGCAGGAACTGAAATGTACAATGGTAGAATTTAAATATTTGGAGTCAGCACTACATCTGCTAATGGATAGTTGTCACACAATATTTCTACAATATTTCTAGTATTATTGTGGTTTAACACGCGCACTAGAGGGGCGAAATCCGCCCACCCCTCGGTTTCGCAAATAACTTGCAGATTTTACCGGTCGATATACGCGATTTCGGTATACCTGCTTAAAATGAACGGCGCGTCGTTTAAAGCAAGAAAAATGGAAATCGCCCGAAATATTTTCAAGTTAGGGGCCGCTAAAGTAAAAAAATGTTATAGCGCCAGACTACAAAAATCGGCGCTGATGCGCTCCCAGTATGCTGACAAAGGAAGTGTTCTAGGCAAACTAGGGACTTGTTTGATGCGCTTGATATGCTGTATAGTTTCAAGGTCATGTTAGGTCACCTAAGGTCCAAGTCGGGGTCAAGTTCATGACAGGTTAATGGAACCAAACTTGATCAACTGGAATGTTGCTATATTGCACTACTGGTTGTCATTTACTGTTTGTCATTGCGTTTCCATACTTTGTCATGTACTTCACTCCCTTCTTCACGAAGCCGATTGCTCCAGCTGCCCGACGGAGCAGTCCCGGCCGGGCACCGGTTCCGGTAACTGGAACAGGTAACTGACCTGATAAAGAGTGGTGCTATGTAGGTGACCTGAGGTCAAATGTTGGGTCTAACATCTGCATTGCATCATTAGTAATGTCCAAAACATCATTGATGCCCATTTTGAGCATTTAAACACAATCACAGCGATCCATAACGATGACAAGCCAAGCCACGCAAAACCCGGAAAATTTTGCCAATCTGACCTCATTTGACCTTGAAGATATTGACTTAAAGTCACGAAAATTGCACACAATAGAGTTCACTACCGTGCCCATCCACCCTGCAATTTCGTTCCTCCAGCTTTACTAGGAGCCGGAGATCTTAGGGGGGCGGAATCCGCCCCCCTCCAGTGCACGTAATTCTCAGAGGCCCTCAGGGCGCGTGTTAAGGTAACCATGAGACCATTTACATTTTGCATCCATGAAGTGCAAGGAGTTAGGTTTGGTTAAGTTAGATCATGTTAGGCTTTGTGGTAAGTTAAAAAAATCATTTTTTGGGGGAGGGAAGCAAATGAGTTTCCTTAAACAGGTCAGGCTAAGAGTTAGGTTCCAGATAGGTTACTTTTTATTTGAAAATTATTGAGAATGAAAGCTTATTGGCAATTTTCTATTTCATATTTTTCTTTTGCATGCAAGGTTAGGCAGTATTATTGTAGCTTAAGGTAATCATGAGACAAGTTTTACACATTTTACCTCCATAAAACATAGAAAGAGGTTAGGTTTGGTTAAGTTAGGTTAGATTAGGTTTTTGTTGTAAGTTAAAAAAAACAATTTCACAACTTTTTAACAATAAATTAGATTTTTTAAGAATTGTTCAAGCTAGCTTATGTTATGTATGTAGGGTAAGTTAAAAAAAAAAATGTTTTGAAGAAAAAATGTTTGGAAATTATGTTATAAAGAATTTGATTTCTTGCATGAAAGGTTAGGCTAGGTTAGGCAATGTTACATCATCTTTTTCTTTATTCTGAAAATTACTCTTTATGCTATATTACTCAATCCAAACCTCTTATAAATAAAAGTTCATAAAGTGTTCAGGCTTAATAAGAGCCACAAGGGCCGATCTGGGTTAAACCTATCTAGAAAGATACTAGGGAAAGTACATGCTCACACCCCATTCAATCCACCCTCTCATCCATCATGCTATTTTCCCACCAAACTGAAAAGAATGTATTTGCAGAGGAAGTAGGTGGTTTTACAGCCACAATTCTCTCCTGTCTAGTCACGTTTGATCCTTGAAGTCATTCTGGCTTCAACTAAAACATTCTGGACATAGACTAAAAAGTATATCAGAGAACTATGTAATAAGAATTTAATTTGATAAATTTGCTCCGTTTTTTGTTCACAAAAGTTGTTGCTTGGTGATGGGAATAAAAGATTTTGAACCAGATTCATTTTATTCTTCCTTAAACCATTTATATTAAAACCCATATCCCAATAGACACCAAGTAACAAATCAGTCAGTGAATGACATCCTACTCATGGGATGTGTTGTTATGTTATTAGTTGTGCAGCGGGAGCATGTCCGGGTATCAGGTATGGATTGATAAACTAGGTTGATATCGATTAAGTATACCTTTGTTATCAATTTCTCTACCATTGTTCAGGAGTTGGCTTATAACTGCATCCTTCGCTAATTTAACCATAGTGCCAATTTGTCATCTGACAGTCATTCATCGGCTGCCAGATACAGTAGAGCCGAGTGCAGTCTGAACGTAAATCAGAAAGCGTATTGCAATTTGCTGATGTTCGTAAGTTTAATTTTACTTATTTCAGCAGCGTTGATAGCAAAACCTATTTTGTTATTAAAACTGATGAGAATTAGACTTGGTGGTCACTTTTAATTTATGCGGATCATTATGCCATGTCTTCTCCCTCTAACCTGTTCCAGAGACCACATGACCTGAGAGCAAAAAGCCACTGTAAAACTGCCTGTGACCTTGGAGCAAAAAGCCACTGTAAAACCACTGGTGTCTAATGTCATTGTTCAACTTAAAAATGAAGCACAAGTGGCAAAATGAGTGATTGCATCTTCAGAATCACATTCATAAGCATGACATACCTACCAAACAAAAAAAAAACAAAAAAAAATCACAAACACCTTAAAGCATACATTGACACCAGTTTGGTTAGGTTATGCCCGTTTTGTTATAAAAAATCAAAAGTAAAAATATTTTTATTTCTTGCATGAATGTATTGCAGGCTGGGTTTGGTTAGGTTACCTACTTAGCAGAGTGGGAAACTTACTTTCCATGTTGGGAGTCGGAGTGCATACCGATTTCTTCCGGAGTACATTTTCATGGACATTTTTTTATGCATGGAATCTGTTTACCAGTAAATGACCAGAAAACCTAAATCAGTACCTACATAATATGCATAAGTAATATCATTTTCATTTTTGGCCAAATCAAATGCCAAAACATACGAACAAAGAAGTGAACAACGGATGGCACCGCCCGGCGGTGACCCGTAATAATCAGCACTGTTTCGTTTCTTATAACTCACAGGAGAAATGCATTTTCCTTTCACTGTTGGTCTCCGTACAAGGCTAGCCATATGAAAAACAAACAAAAATACTTCACACTTCACCCTAAGCTCAGAGCGCATACCTACCTACGCAGCAATTTCCCACGTAATACGAACGCAACTCTGCTACCGCACATGCCACAGCTGGATGTGATCAAAGCAAAGGATCAGTCAAGGTCTTGTGTTTACTGTTAACTTGTGTCGACACTGTTAACCATGTGTTCAAAGTTGCTAATGGTTATGACGTCATACAAAATACCTTGCATTGATCGGTTGACACAGATTTCAGAACAGAAAACTCTAACACAGCCAATTCTGACCGGTGGCCTCCCTGCCTCCGGAGACGTCTCTTAAAACTGTCAAAGTTTCCCACTATAGGGTGGCAGAAACAGGTATTCCGAGACGGAATACCTGTTTCTGCCTTTCACTGTTGGTTCAAGTGTTCTCAGTGCGCATGCGCATCATCTTGCAAGTTGCTGTTGGCGCGTTGTTGTCGGCAATTCCGGTGGTTGAGATTGATGGAGTGTGTGAAGCTGTGGTCTGGCTGCTGACTGCTACAAAAAGTGATTAGTTTGAGTTGTGACCGTAAGTGGAATAACCAGCGTTTTTTTTGGGTGTTGTTCTGTTTGTTTTCTGATCTTTGTTCCCACATTTGTGTCGGAGTACATGTGAAGCCCATCCTATCCAGTATGAACCCGGAGTGCAAAAATGTTTTCAGAGATAAAATCTCTTAAGAAGTGCCTTAATTCCCACCTTTTTTCATGTACAAGTCAACAATCTGGATGGCAGAATGGCCATGAAAGAATGTCCAGGCTGCTGCTCTCATCTGTAAATTAAATGCAAAGAAAAGATAATGATGACAGGTACCTACTTAGTAGGTAGATAGTTATGATCTGTGGAACCAGTACCAGCAAATTAAACCCACCAGTCACACAATCAGATTTCCCACACCGGCTTCCTCTAGCCTCTGCCCAGTTATCCGGTGAAAAAGTCTAATGATTTAATCTGACAGCATCCCCAGGAGTTGCGAAACATTCCACCACCCTACCTACCATGCGTCAGGGTAATACACCCAATGTTCCCACTCACCGTCATTCACGGCTACAAGAGGCTCGTCCCTTATCCGAAAAGGACGAAGCGGCTTGAAGCAACAGGAAGCATCACGGAATGTGTGATCTGAAAACACTGCGCAGTTGCTGCAAATACCAAATGTCGGCTACCAAATCCAAATTACTCCAATTCGCAACCTCATACTAAAAATTGTACTTTTGTTATACGAGATTGCCTACGGCTGAGGGCGTATTCTAGCACCACCTGTTGATCATTGGATGTACTACACGTTAGGATAACAGCTTATCGGCAGACTGCAGTTGAAAAGTGGATCCACTGCAAAACCAATTCCACAAAAATATCATCATGCATTTTCAGGAAGCAAAGTAGCAGAAAATTTTCGTAGTTCAGAAGTTCCTACAATATTCGCTTCCCATTCGTTTCGGAAGAGCGCCAAGTCGAACAAACCTATTCCATTAAATTCACTTTCCAGAAATCATTTTGGTGATTTAGTATCAATCACTTTGAGACAGGTCATTCATAAGCAAGGTGCCTACTTTTGATACAAGTGTCCCCTTCTGTGTGCACATTCAACAGAAGAAACGTTCGTCAAGTTGTGGAGCAGTCAGTTTCCTCGTTTCACATGTCTACTTTGTGAGGAAGCCATCCTAGCAACAGACTGCCTGAGTGTCTGGTTTTGCATTCTTTGAAGGACACAAACCCTTCAATGCATATACACGCCAACGCTGAAAGAGCCCACGGATGGACATCGAAGGTGGAGTCTCCCACCGTCGAAAGTAATCGACTGAGGCGGTCGGGGAGCACAGTAACGTACAGACATATGCAATATGCATACCAGAGGACGGCGCAGCAGGGTATGCACAAATGAACAATCAACCTGGAATAAGCAGTTCCGCTTGAATATATATTTATATATATATATATATTTGTGTGGCAGTCGGAGGCACCCAGATGGGGTGCGGTAGAAAAAACAGCATTTGCACCTCGCCCTAAAATATGTTCTCGAATTTTGCCCACCTTATTTTTGGGTTCCCCGCAAGTTCGACAACTGTTTGATTTTGTTTGCTAAGAGTATCCCCTTTTCTCCCAGCTAAGTACCTATCACCTTTTCGAGACCTTTCGGTTTGCCTAAAGACTTCACCGCACCGGAGAAAGGTAAGACGAATCAGTTCACACTTTAAAAGCGAAGTTTGCAGGGCTAAATTCTTGCAGTCTTCTACTTTGTCCATCAAGTCGGCAAGCGTCGAATAGCTCATTTCATTTCAATTCCATATGTAGATGGGGTTATAAAATATTATGAAATGCTATGCAAACAAGGTCTGCCAATATTTCAGAAGTCGAAAAATGAGGAAGGGTTCACTTAAAAACCATGGAACTCACCGGTACTCAAGGAGCTGATTCAGAAATTGGGTGGTACTTGTTCTGGAGGAGCCACTGTGAAAACACCTGAAGGGGCAGATCGGGGTGAAAAAATAAAGGAAAGGAGTTCACTCGAGCATACTGAAAGGGCATATTTTCTCCCTCAGAGAGGGCGCCTCTGGCTGACAATTTCTGGGTAGGGATGGACTCGAGCCTCTCCAGAGGGGCGCCACCTTCACCGTGGCACTCTTCCAGTGCACGCGCCAAGATGGGGGGCCCATTCCTCGAGTACCCCCTGCATTCGTCCCACTGCCCGGGGACTTCCCACAGTATGGGGTGCACATTATCCAGTGTCCATTGTATCTGGGTTTCTCAGAGACAGCCCTGCAACTCCTTGCCCTTTCTTAATGGTGCATGTAATTTACTGCCACTCATATGATAGATAAGAAAATGGAGATTCAAGTTTATCAGTGATATTTATCATGCTTGACACGGTGGTGTTTATTTTAGGCCTGCCACATAGATATATATTTAGAACGAACATAGATTTCATAGATCCAGGGGCGGATCCAGTATTTCCCATGTGGGGTGCATGTAAAAATTCACTTCAAAAGTTCCTGGGGAGGCGCAGGCGGCGGCCTTGCCTTCCGACGGGTGCCTCTGGCTGAAAAAAATCGAGGGAGTGCACTCGATTATTTCCGGAGAGGCGCTACCTTAAAGGTCAGTCAGCCTGTGCCATCGTGCCAGGATAGGCACAAGCGTTCCAAAAAGATCAAGCATTATTCCATAAGTGCCTCAAGCGATAAAGGTGCATCAAAGCTCAGCGGGCATCACCCACTTACGAAAATGTGGGAAGAATAGAATCCAGCGAATTTTCCCAACAAACAACCATACGAAGCATTCCACCACGTCAACTATGGCGCAAGACAATCATGCGGCAATAATTAACAAAACGTAGGGACAGAAACCAATCCACGAAGTATGGCAGACCGCCGAATGCGCAAGGTGGGTGTCACGTAACTGACGTTGGTGTGGTGGCAACCAGGCGTTATGAACACAGAATTCCTGAAATTGGAAAATTTTCGATCAAGTGATTTGTACAGGTGAAGGTTCTAGTGATATTGGGTGACTTATCAATGGATACGAGAAAAACATTCAAACAGGGTGCAGGAGTTGGTTGAAGTCCTATGACTCCCGAAACGACGGTGAGTAGGTGGGCCTCCACAGGACAATTAATTATTTTATTCAAGAATATTCAAGGTCACCAAGTATTTATTCCAAAAAGCAAAGCATGGACACCTTTGGAAAAATAGTGCTCGCTAAATTAGGTATATTTTCGAAGGTGGGACCTCTCGAAATCCGTGCTCCCCTCCTAACGCAAATTCCAGGCGTACTTGTGACCGTGACCGATTGCAAACCTTTCAACAAACCTTTCGGTTTTTCTGGTACCAGAATGGGACGTTATTCTTCCCACTCGTTTTCGTTATGAGCATTTTAAAGGTGTTCCTAGATTGAGACCTTCCTCCCTTTCCCTATCTAGTCGCCATAACGTACAGGTGGGTCGCTCAATCTTATTGAGCTTGCCAGACGAAATTTAGTCGGTACATGGGTCGTGCCCCGATGTGGCTTGGCTCAAGTATTGACCACGCCTGTTGAAATCCCCTGACCCATTCTTGACAACGCCTGAAACAGCAAAATTAACCTTCTAGATCCAGCGTTGCGACTCGAGACTGCATTTAGAATACAAGTATTAAATTAGCATGATTCCAGTGTAATTCCGTGCAATCATAAATTGTTTCCAGATGAAAGTGGAACAGACAACCTCGTTGCCAAAATGATCGTGTTATAGTGCCTACTATTTTGTGTCAGCTTCTGCCACCATTCCGAGCATCAGTGCGTACCCGCGAGGAACCCCTAAGAATGAAAGTTGTCGCACACTTCAAACATTCTATGCACCGCAGTCGGTTGCCGTTTGATAAAACATGCCTTTGGATACTTAATGCCCAAAGTGGTAGATTTTGTCTCCCACGGCACCTGGCTCAGCCAGCATCCAACTACCCCATGCCGACACACAGGACAGACGGCCGTCTTTGAACGTGAAATTAATTGCACTGGCGAATAGGCATATTAATTGAACCCAGAAAGCTAGGAATAACCGATATATATATATATATATATATATATATATATATATATATATATATATATATATATATATATATATATAGCCCCCTGAAGGCTCAGTACTGCCTTAGATTTTCCAGTCAGAGGCGCCATCCGGGAAGGGGCAAAGGCGCTCCCTCAGGTGCTTTCGCAGTGGCGCATGTACCCACATGACAACTCCTGGATCCGTCCATGCTTTTGGCATACGACCTTTCGTCCCTGGCAGGCTTTTGTCAGAATTAATATTTTATGTAGGAACTTCGCAATATACGAACATCTGAATATGAACTATTGCGTTCACCTTTTTCTCAAGCCACCAAACTTGATTCCATGCGAACAATTGCATACGAACTTTTATCCATATGAACGTTTGTCCTAAAATCGTCGCATACACGTAGGTACATTAATAACGGCACGGTCACGATGTACGGCACAAGTAACGATATCTCAGGAGATGCATTCGGCTGTAGGTGCCTAGACTCATCCATGTTTGCGAAGCACCACATATAATTTATATAGGATCAGACTAGTATGCACCAGAACCAGGAGGGATAGTCGCTGTTGTGCTGCGTATGTACGCGACGTCATAGGCAATAGGAACATCTCAAAAAGTAAAAGTGGGTGGGCCAGGGTCAGCAACAGGGGCGCACCCAGAAATTTCATAAAGTACCATGGTTGAGCGCTGGGGGATAGAGAACCCGATAATTTAAATAGTGGACAAACCTCTTTCGAGAGACGGGTCTAAGGGCCCCTAAGGAGGAGGAGAGGTAGGCCCCCTGGGCGCTCCTATAGTAACAGCAACATGTGGTACTGCGAAGAACTATCATCGCAACATAAGTACTTTCAAAATTCACACTTCTCGCTGAACATGGAACTCTTCACAACTGGTTGATTCAATAATAGGTGTATCTTCCTGGTGCAAGGAAACCATTAATTTACCTATTACTGTTCAAATACAATGTCTTCAGCTATTGCTATGTGCGTGGGAGTGCAAGCTCATTACAGCCTTACTAATATATATGTGGTGTGCCTAGTTTCCATGAATTAGTACCTTACGTCACTAAGATGTCTCCCTTGTAAATGTTCACCGATGTTGGCGAGGAGAAAGAATAAGCCCCAACCCCCGGAACTTGCTGCCCCATGGCAAAATAAATTTCATGATTCCCCCTGGAAAGGATGAAAAACAGGAAAGACGGGTGATCGCTGGTTGAACATTCTTTGATCCGGTGTGTGACAGACCGAGATTGCAAAGCTGACAGACTGGGGAAAAGAAAAACGTAATACACAACAATACAGTGTATGGTGTTTGTCCATAGACCTAAATCCAACACATGGATGATCAGTCACCTCAATCATTTCTGTAGTACACATTGTGCACCTTAGAATATCCGCCACTTGAAAGCGAAATCCTACAGCTACATCGTGGCATCCGGCTGAAAACGGAATTTAAGCGCTTCTTTTGGGGACCAACAATTCAGCATAAAATAGCTGATATGTGACCTCCGCGGCACCTCATAAAGCCATAAACGTGTTCAGACTTAAGAGCCACAAAGAACCCATCCTGAATTCAATTCAATGATAAATTATCTTCTTCCCACCCCCACTAGAGGTGGCTGGGAAACCCCGGACAACCGCTGAGCTTTCATGCACCTCATCTCTTTGGTTAAATACGCTCTCCCGGGTTGGTAACCGAACTTGAGGCTCTAGTTAGGAGTTCTTTCTTGGACTTTTCCGTTTTCTTTGTCTACGGATGTGCTTTAGGGCTTTCCAGCCAATTTTGTTAGGGCCCGGCACATTTTTGCGACCCCGGCTCTTTCTTATAGTTTTGTGGCGTTTTGTTGCACAGACGATATTTCTTTTAAGGTATCGGCGCGTTTCCCAGACCCCAGTGTATATTTGAGTGCCCGGTCTTTTTGTTCCTTTTCTAGAACCATGTCGACTCGAGGGCCCCCCAATATATTTGAGCCCCAGTGTGCTTTGAGGGCCTCGTTGCGTTTGTTTTAGCTCCCTTCTGGGACCCCAGAGTGATTTTCAATGTCCAGACTGTTTTCTTCATTGCCCTTCATTTATTGGGTGTTCTCCCAGCAGGATTTTTCGTGCCAGTCAACTTTTTGGGCCCCAGGGCGATTATCAGGAGCCCCGACCCGACCTTTGGGGCCCAGCGTGATTTTGAGCCTGGCCAGTCTTTCTGATTGCCCAGTGTAGTTTTCGGGGGGCACCGGTGACCTCCAGTCTCTTTGGCCTCAACGTGATTTCCAGGTATGTTTTATGTTTATGTTGGCCCGACATCTTGTGGCCTTAGCGTGATTACTACCGGGGCCCTGGCGTGATCTATCGGGGTCCCAGGCGCGGAAACCTTTAAAGGACCAGCGGTATTTTCCGGGGCCAGGTCCAACATTTTTTAGACCCTCAGCATCATTTTGAGATCCCGGAACGATTTTGAGGCCCCAATATGATTTTCAGGGCCTTGTTGGGATTCGCGGGAGCCACAGTTCATGTTCAGGTATCCCTGCGCGACTTTTAGGGCCCCAGAAGTGACTTTTATGTTCCCGGTGTGATTGTTGGGGATACCAGCAGGAGTTTAGGGAGCATGAAGTCTGTTTCCGAACCCCGGCGCGACCCCGGAGGCCCAAAACCTGTTATTGGGGAGGGTCCCCTCCAATGCCCCTCAGTACGACTTGTGCGCATGTCCCAGCGAAGTATAGTTTAACAATGACATCGATGGAGTACATCGCACAAAATCAATTTCCCGTGCCCATTTAACTGCTTGCACCACAAGTGGCGTTCCGAAATATACACCCTGCAATTTGCCCTAAATTCGTCCCATTATCTTCTGGGTTCTTAAATCTCAGCCTGGACGTACGCATCACTGGACGATGAAAAGCCTTCTTGGTAGTCCCTGTTGTAATTCGGCGTTTTAGTAACGCTGAATCCAAATGTCTCCATTGAATAAGATTATGGGATCAGAGTCTATACTAAGCAGATATTGTTACATACCATGAGCCCACCATCTTACCAGAACCATTTCTCTTGAACAACAATTTGAATTCAATGTTTAACGTGCTGTCAATGCCGCAACGCAGTTGCCCAGCTGAAGATGCACTCAGGTCAGTTGACGTGCTTGTCATGTGCCTTCTTGGGTCACACGACAAGCTTCACTCGTTGCATCATCACTCTTCATATCACTACTCATGTGACCTTGTCGGGTCGCATCACGAGCGCCTAATCCTCTCCGGGGATTCTAAGATTCTGAGAGGCGTTCTCGCACTTGAAGTTGATATAATTGTGCGTGGACTTCATTGTGTATATATGCTACCATAATAAATGATGGAAATAAGTATTTTTGCTATATTGAATGCCAGCACCGATAACACCCAGGCATCTCAATCAAAAGGATGGACATCTGTGTGCTGTGTGCCAAACTGTGAAAAACCATTGAAATGTGGACATTTTTTACGTTCTGTTCCATACGGATTTTTTTACCTTCTACAGTCACACAATGAATGCATCGTGGTAGTAATTTGCATGCTTCAATAATCAAAATAAATGTAAATGTCGAAGTGCATGGCAGCTAGGACCAAGGCCGCATATAATGCATAGGCCTGCAATATCCCAAGGTAAAAAAATTGCCTGGAAATTGTGGATTGTGCTTACCTAGTTGTGTTGTTACTGCCTTCAGCCTTTACAATTTTCTACTCTCGGCAATAATGTGAAATCGATGTTAAATATACTAACAATGAAATAACCACAGTGAAACTTTAGTATAGATAATTTTGCACTGGCTGGCACATTATCATGCACCATATAGTCTTTCATAACATAACATAAAGGTGTGAATATCCATATATCTGTTGTATTACGTCAACTCATGAATTAGTTGCGTTTTTGTAGGAGCCATGTCCAAGTGTGCATGACTTAAGAAATGAAGTGCGATGTGATACGAACAGCTTTTACTGAATTATGGATTGCAGGGAGTTTTCACATGTTCAAATGTGTGCATGCTGCATTTTAGGAAATTTATGTTTCAAAGTGGGAAGCCAGCTACCCGTGTTGCCTCCCCTCCCCAAGCTTTGAAAAGTGGGCGGGCCATGGCCTCCCCTGTTCCACTATGCGCGACGTGGTGCGTCGCGCGATAACGATTCCTGAGACTTCGCATTAAAATCAAGATGGCACTCGGAAGAAAAATTCCAAATCATTTCAGCGCTTCTGTCTTTGGAAGCCTACACTGATCGCCGTCACAGCATTCGCTAACCAGAGTGAACGGATCGGTGCTGCAGTCGTGCCATGCGTGGGCGCACGACCGCAGTGTCAGCGCGGACATCGACCCAGGGAGCGCAGGTCACCCGACCGGCAGCAGGCGCGCTCGACCCAGCCGCCGGCGTGACTGATACCGGCGGCTATCGCGAGCAACACACCGGCATACCCCGGCTCTGGACCCGTATAGCCCGTGCAATGACACGTCACTACTGACAGGTGTCAGCCGCAGCCGGCATAATGCGAACGCGTGACGACCCTTAAAAACCAGCGCGCCCCGCCAGATGGTCAGGGGCGGTCCGTGGCGGGGCGCACGGGCAGCACGATGGCAGGACGACGCGTCACACTGCGCTGTCTGGTGGTGTCGCTGACGGCGGCCGTCGCAGTCGGCCGCGATGTCGTCACGGCTGCCGCCGGCGGCGCTCGAGGACCTGCACGACCTGCTGGCCGAACAGTGGACGACGCGGGAGCTGGAGCTGACCAGGACAGCAGCGGAGAGCGGCCAGACGGCTCGACACGAACAGCATCGTGACGCGCGCGTCCGACCCCAACGCGCTGCCGCCGCGCACCGCCGACATGGACGTGTTCGGCATGCCGCTCGACCCGGACGAGTTCGCCGCTGCGGCCTCCCCGAGGTCAGCCTGTCCGAGCAGGCACCGTCGGGTGCCGTCGACCCGATCGAGATGGCCGAGCTGTTCGAGGGCGACATCAGCGGCGTGGCCGACGATGAGCCTAGCGGTTGGCCGCAACGCCATCCAGCTGCCCAGGAGAAGTGGCCCGAAGCGCAGATCCCGTACGTGATCGCGTCCGGCTTCAGCGCCAGGGAGCGGCTCGTCATCGCCTCGGCGGTCCTTGAGTTCGAGCGCAACACGTGCCTCCGCCTGCTGCCGCTGGCGCCAGCGCCGGCGCCAAGCGAGGCCACGTGCCCATCATCAAGGGCGACGGCTGCTTCGCAAGGTGGGCCGCAAGGGCGACGGCAGCAGCAGCCAGCGGCTATCGCTCGGAGAGGAGCTGCCTGATCCCCGGCATCGTCGT
>JAOTOM010001245.1:0-25000 GCA_034440615.1 Ashinkailepas kermadecensis
AGCGAGATATCCGAGGATCCCGAGTCAGGACTATCAAGTGACGGCATAGTCTCACAGTTGTTTCTTGCATAACTCGAATGTGTTGTGCTTTAGTTTGAGTTTGTCGTTTTACCTCAGGGTTGTATATTTCCACTCATGAGTGTGTTTTTAACTCAAAGGTGTGTTGTATCTCATAGTTGTATGTTTTAACTCAGAGTTGTGCGTTTTAGCACGAAGTGGCATGTTTTAATCTGAGACTTTAACTCGAGTTTTTTGTTCTAATCAAGAGTTGTGGTATGTTTACCTGCATGATCTCATAGCCTGTATTCCTTTAGCTTGCATAATTTTGCATGACAGCCATGTTTCGAGTTTCGACACTTTTTGCCGAGTGAGGTTGCCCGACAGTACAGTTATTGCAGGGAGCAACGTCAGTGTGCAGGGAGGAGTATGAGCGTGCAGGGAGGGAGTATGAGGGAGTGTGTCGCAAGGCTATTTAAGTTTATAAAGAGCCATTTCACCACACTTCAGGTCAGTGGCGTCGCCACGAAATTCTTCCAGGGGGGGCAAGGTCGAAAGGGGGCCTCCTGTTACCCGAAAGGGGGCCTCCATTGTGTTAGGGTCTCATATTGTTTTTAGGCTCTTATACTATGGTTCGAGGATGGGGAACATGATTTCATATTGGTTTTTTGTTTGTTCTTGGCATGGTGCATCATTTACTCAAAACGCAATAGCGCTAATCATTTTGGCTGAAAACTGGGCCATACCAGGGTATAAATAAGTAATATTTCGATAAATGCATAAGTGCCAAAACTAACCATCGTCTCAATGCTTTCTCGAATCTTCCCGCTGGCCTCTAGATTGCAGCGAGCTGGCGGGGCTGGTGCTAAGCATATCTTACAGATATCTGCCATTGATCAACCCACTTTTAAGTCCTCCAAGTCTAACTGAATATAGCTAGATTCATCACTACTGTTATTTATTCCCATCAGCTTGATGTCATAAGCAAACCTTGAACGACCATTTCTCAGTCCAAGGACGACAATTTGGTAAAGGTGACAACGAGAAGTGGATTGCATTAGTTTTCTTAGCGTCATCTTAGGAATTTGTTTATTTTTATAACATTTGGTGCTGGCTGCAAGGCAACTGTCACACGAGCTAAAATATATCCTCAGCGAATAAATTCACGGCAAGAACAAGCATTGAACACCAATGCATAAATGACAATGGAACAATGCAACAATGTCAGTACATACATATTCCAAGCCTTCAAATTCCACGCCGCCACGCCCATCGTTTTCGCTGTGCTGTACCGTTTTGTAAATGACGTTGAGAAGGTATGGAAGCTGGGAAGCTCTAATCATGCAGGCTGTTAGTTAGTTAGTTAGTTATTGTGGTTTAGGGGCGCATCCCATGCAGGCTGTAATAACAGAAAGGAAGTTTGTTGGAAGAAAATGCATTTAAAAACATCATTCATCCCATTTCATATGGGGCATGGATGTTGTATTGCATGCTTATGAGGGGTAATTTGTCCCCTCAATGTTGGCTTTTCCCCATGGGCGTATGTTTCGGAAAATTATTGAGGGACCAGTGGAGTACCTATATTTGCGTTAAGCAGGAGGGGGCAAACGGATTTGCAGGGGGGGGGGAGGGCACCTACGCCCATTAAAAAGTCCTTGGATTTCGACCGCTATTTTGTCAAAGGGTACATTTCGAAATAATATAATTAGTCATCAACTAAATTGTCCTGTGGAGGGGCCTAATCTACCACTATGGTTTCTGATTGGTCGGATTTCAACCCTAACTCCACCACTCAGTTCTAAGGTTTTCTTTTGGTATCCCTTGATAAGTTACCTCACACTGCTGAAATTACACCTATACCACAAACCCGGATCGGTATCCCAAAAAATCAAGCTGGAGCCCTCCAAAAAAGGAGAGATTCCAGCAAATAAATGTCAGGGTCAGGAAAATGGCTCTGTTGCACCGAACATTTTTTTCAAGATGCCTTCAAAAATTGCGTATGACTCCGAAAAGCATACCGGATCTCGAAAAATCGAGGTGGGATACATGGCGTCAGATGTTCGAAAAATCAGGCTGGGATTCGGACTTTTAATAAAAAAACAGAAAAGATCCACAAAAATCGCGTTGAGCCCAGAAAGCTGGCGTTGGGTCTCCGGAACCACGTGCCTGGGCGCCATAAGTCGCGCTGGGACCCAGAAAAAATCGCACCGAAGCCCCAAAATCATACTGGGGCCCCACAAATGTGTGTCAGAAGCCCCAAATATACACAGCGGGACCCTAAGAGTACGACGTTGCCAAAAAGTACAACTAACCCTCCAAAGCGCACAAAAATCTCCCAAAAAGCGATAGGGCCTTAAAACATGCGTTGCAGCCCTAAATAAACATACCGGGAGCTCTAAGAAAAATACACTGCAAGCTCGCAAGGCGCACAGGGGCCATGAGAACGCACAAGGGCCTGGAAAAGAGGCTGGGGCGACGAAAGGCAACATGGTTCCAAAACGTACAAAACGACCGGGAGCTAAATAAACACATTGGGATCTTCGAAAACGCCCCGACACGTAAAAAATACTCGGTGCACAAAAAAACGCAACAAAGCCCTAAAACCAGCAGGGTTTAGAAGATGTATTAGGCCCATAACTTCAAAGGAAAATGTATTACCCACCACTTTAAAATACAAAATTTTACAATTTCAGGCATTGCAGTTCATAGCACCCGGTCGCCACGACGGCAACGTGAGTGCACGTGCACACCCATTTTTCGTATTCGGTGCATTCGCCACACTTCGTGCGATGCTATGGTTTCTGCTAGGCCTTCTGCGTTTTGCTAATTGCTCCCACATGATAGACTTGCACCATATTTGGCGTGATGGAATGATTCGCCTGGGCGTTCGCTTCGAAAAGTCGATTGATTAAATTCGATCATTAGTTTCCTACTTCCCACATTTTCTGGTAGCTATGAAATGCGGTTTCCGCTGAGCTTTGATGCACTTCATATCTTTGCTGCTATCCTCCCAGATTGGATACCGAACCGAGGCCAAGCCTCGGCGTTTTTTTTAAACCGTTGCGTCTTTCTTGGTCTATGATTGTGTATTATGGCTCCAATCCATTTGTGTTAGGGGCCTAAAACATTTTCGAACCCCCTGCTCGTTTTAGGGTTTGTTGAATTTTGTACACCGAGGATTTTGACGTGTCAGGGCGTTTTCGAGGATCCCGATGTGTTTATTTAGCGCCGGTCTTTTTGTTTGTTTTGGAACCATGTTGCCTTTTGCGGCCCCAGCCACCTTTTCAGGCTATTGTGCGTTATCATGACCCCTGTGTGCCTTGAGAGCTTTCGGTGTATTTTTTAGACCTCCCGGTATGTATATTTATGGCTGCAACGCTTGTGTTAAGGCCCTGTCGCTTTTTGTGAGACTGTGCGCTTTGGAGGGCCAGTTGTATTTTCGGCCCCCGCTGTGCTCTTAGGGTCCCGATGTGTTTATTTTGGGCTTCTGACGCACACTTGTGGGGCCCAAGTACAATTGTGGGGCTTCGGTACGATGTTTCTAGGTCACAGAGTGGCTTATCGCACCCAGGCGCGTGGTTCCGGAGACCCAACCCCAGTTTTCTGGGCTCAATACGATTTTGTGAAACTTTTCTGATTTTTTTTTAAAGTCCGAATCCCGGCCTGATTTCTCGAGCACTTGGCGCCATGTTTTTGTATCCCACCTCGATTGTTCGAGATCCGGTTTGTTTTTTTCGGTGCCGTACGCAATTTGTGAAGGCATCTGATAATATGTTCGGTGCTCCAGAGCCATTTTTTTACCTGGGCATTTAGTTGTTGGAATCCATCCTTATTTTGGGAGGGCTCCAGCTTGATTTGTGTTTGTGTTTGTGGTCACACTGTGCTTACGTGTCGCCCTAGACGGCAATTTTGTAGAGCCTCGACGGGACTACCGATGGGAATTGTGGGTCCCAAGCGCGATATTTTGGGGGGCCCGGTTCGAGTTTGTGCGATGCGTTGTATTTAGCTGTGGCCCCAACGCGATTTTGGCGGTTCCTGTCGCAATTTTTCGGGCCTCGGAGCGAGTTTTCCGGGGCTCGCCGTATTTATTTGGAGACCCATACGCGAATTCTGGTGGACCGACGCGAATTTTGGTGGCCCCAGCGCGATTTTTGAGGCCCCGACACGATTCTTGGGAGCTTATCCCTCTCAGGATGGAGGGGGCATTTGCCCCTTTGATATAGCACTGCGGCCACTGAAGGAGTTTTTTTCCGTCCCAGAGTGATATTCCGGTTAAAATTGATTTTGGGGGCAGCTGCAACTTTTAGGGTCCCGGCGCGACCTTCTGGGCCTCCAGTGTGATTTTCAAGGGCTGCGACGCGACTTTTTGGGTCCAATGTGATCTTTTGGGCCCCGACGTCATTTTCTTGGATCCCTAGTGCGAGCTATAGCGGCCTCGACACTTTTTGGGGTCCAATGCGTTCTGGATGCTTTTGGCGTCATTGTTGGCCCCCAGAGTGATTATTCATGTCCGGATTGTTCTTCGTTGCTCCGGCTTCATTTGTTTTGGTCCCAATGAGACTGTTGGGGCACGGTACGACCTGTCGTGCCCCTGGCATGATTTTCGTGGTCCGCGCATGAATTTTTGGTACCCCAGGCTCAGCGTAATTTGCGGGGGCCCCGGCCGGATCTTTTGGGGCCCATATCGTGATTTTAAGATACCCAGACTCGATTCTTACTATTTCTTACGGGGTTCTTCTTGCAAATTATAGGCCTCCTGTCGCGTCATCTCATTTCCTAGAGCCTTTTTACCGGTTTTCGATGTCTCCTTGTGTGTCCTACCCTCCTCCATATTCAATGGTCCTCCTCTCCCGTCTTGGAGGGCCTCCTCTTGCATTCTGGGGCCCCTTTAACATGGCATGGGGCTTCCTCTCATTTTCGAGGGGCATTTTCTGCCAAATTAGGGGCCTCTTGCCACGCCTCGTGTGCCTCCTCCTTTATCCTAGCAAAGCCTTACCCGTCTTGAGGGATCTTCAATTTTGGAAACCTCACCTCCTTCCATACCTGCTATCACTCCCATCTTAAGGGCCTCCTCTCATTTCCTGGGAACTCTTTCCGGTCTTCGGGACCTCATTTGGTCCTAGAGACCTACTCCTTCCCGAGTCCGGCAGGTGCCTCATTTCTCTTCTAGAGGCCTTCTTTTTCAAATTAGGGGCCTCCTCTCACGTCTTGGGGGCCTCCTGCTCTGCGTTCTCCTGCTCTGCGCTCTGGATTCGATCTTTACCCATCTTAGGGGTGGTCTCTTATCTCCTGGTAGACTCCTCTTCTCTCCCAGGCGCCGCCTCTGCTAAATTACTGGCAACCTTTCCTATCTTAGTGGCCTTGTTATTTCCCGGGGACCTTCTTAGCCGTCTTCGAGCCTTCTTTTCCGCTTGGGAGCCATCTCTCTTATCCAATGGCCTTTCTCTCCTATTTTAGGGGCCTCCTCATTCATCATGGGGTCTCGTTTCCAATCTTGTGTCGTTCTCTTCCGAATTAGGTGCCTCCTGCCACGTCTCTGGATCATCCTCTTCTATCTCGGTGGAACCTCACCCGTTTGGGGCCTGCTTTTGCGTCTCCGAAACCTCATCTCATATCTTCCTTCCTGTTCCGTCTTAGGGCCTCCTCTCATATTCTGGGGCCTCCTTTCCGGTGTTGGAGCCTCTTTTGCAATCCTGGTTGCCTCCGTGCCATTTTTGACCTCTCTTGATTTCTGGGGACTCCTACCCTCTCCTAGGTGACTCCTTTTTCAAATTAGGGGCCTCCTCTCACGTCATGGGGGCCTCCTTATCTGTGTCTGGAGCCTCATTATCCTCTTAGCAGGGTGCTTTTGCGTCCTAGTCCTAGATCTTCTCTTCCAGGTTCCTCCTCTTCCAAAATATGGGCCTCATCTGGCTGGTCTCGGTGGCCTTCTCTCATTCCTGCGGAAACCTTCTTACCCGTCTTGGGGCCCCTATTGCGTCCGGAGAAGTCTCCCCTATCAGGTCTTAATTTTATATTGCAGGGTATCCTCTTCCGTCTTGGGGGCCTCATTTTCCAACTTAAGAATATCCTGCCACCCATCGGAAGCCTTTTCGTCTAACCTGGGTGGCTTCTTGCCCGTCTCGGTGGCATCCTTTCCGTCCTGAGGGCCTCCTTTTCGTGCTGGGGTCTCCTTTTCGTCCTGGGGCCTCCTTTTCGTCCTGGGGGCTACCTTCCTATCTCTGTTCTCTGTTCTACGTCTAGTCCTACGTCCTTTTCGTCCTTGGGTGCATCCTTTTCGTTCTAGGGGCCTCCTTTTCGTCCTGGGGCCTCCTTTTAGTCCTGGGGGCCTCCTCCCAATCTCTGTTCTACGTCTTGGGGCATCCTTGCGTTATGGGGCATCCTTTTCGTCCTGGGGGCCTCCTTTTCGTCCTGGGGGCCACCTCACAATCTCTGTTCTACGTCTTAGGGGCCTCCTTTTCGTCCTGGTGGCCTCCTTTTCGTCCTGGGGGCCTCCTTTTCGTCCTAGGGGCCACCTCACAATCTCTGTTCTACGTCTTAGGGGCTTCCTTTTCGTCCTGGGGCCTCCTTTTCGTCCTGGGGACCTCCTTTTCGTCCTGGGGACCTCATCCCAATCTCTGTTCTACGTCTTTGGGGCATCCTTTTCGTCCTTTGGTGCATCCTTTTCGTCCTGGGGTTGGTTGGTTGATTGTTGGAGTGTAGGGGCGCATGGACTGCGTCTTTCGTCCTGGGGGCCTCCTTTTCGTCCTGGGAGCCTTCTTTTCGTCCTGGGGGCCTCCTTTTCGTCCCGGGGGCCTCCTTTTCGTCCTGGGGGCCTCCTTTCGTCCTGGGGGCCTCCTCCAAATATCTGTTCTACGTCTTGGTGCCTTCCTTTTCGTCCTGGGGCCTCCTTTTCGTCCCGGGGGCCTCCTTTTCGTCCTGGGGGCCTCCTCCCAATCTCTGTTCTACGTCTTGGGGGCTTCCTTTGCGTTATGGGGCATCCTTTTCGTCCTGGGGGCCTCCTTTTCGTCCTGGGGGCCACCTCACAATCTCTGTTCTACGTCTTAGGGGCATCCTTTTCGTCCTGGGGGCCTCCTTTTCGTCCTGGGGGCCTCCTTTTCGTCCTGGGGACCTCATCCCAATCTCTGTTCTACGTCTTTGGGGCATCCTTTTCGTCCTTTGGTGCATCCTTTTCGTCCTGGGGTTGGTTGGTTGATTGTTGGAGTGTAGGGGCGCATGGACTGTGTCTTTCGTCCTGGGGGCCTCCTTTTCGTCCTGGGAGCTTCTTTTCCTTTTCGTCCTGGGGGCCTCCTTTTCGTCCTGGGGGGCTACCTTCCTATCTCTGTTCTCTGTTCTACGTCTAGTCCTACGTCCTTTTCGTCCTTGGGTGCATCCTTTTCGTTCTAGGGGCCTCCTTTTCGTCCTGGGGCCTCCTTTTAGTCCTGGGGGCCTCCTCCCAATCTCTGTTCTACGTCTTGGGGCATCCTTGCGCTATGGGGCATCCTTTTCGTCCTGGGGGCCTCCTTTTCGTCCTGGGGGCCACCTCACAATCTCTGTTCTACGTCTTAGGGGGCCTCCTTTTCGTCCTGGGGGCATCCTTTTCGTCCTGGGGGCCTACTTTTCGTCCTGGGGGCCACCTCACAATCTCTGTTTTACGTCTTAGGGGCATCCTTTTCGTCCTGGTGGCCTCCTTTTCGTCCTGGGGGCCTCCTTTTCGTCCTGGGGGCCTCCTTTTCGTCCTGGGGGCCACCTCACAATCTCTGTTCTACGTCTTAGGGGCCTCCTTTTCGTCCTGGAGGCCTCCTTTTCGTCCTGGGGGCCTCCTTTTCGTCCTGGGGACCTCATCCCAATCTCTGTTCTACGTCTTTGGGGCATCCTTTTCGTCCTTTGGTGCATCCTTTTCGTCCTGGGGTTGATTGGTTGATTGTTGGAGTGTAGGGGCGCATGGACTGGGTCTTTCGTCCTGGGGGCCTCCTTTTCGTCCTGGGAGCTTGCTTTTCGTCCTGGGGGTCTCCTTTTCGTCCTGGGGCCTCCTTTTCGTCCCGGGGGGCCTGCTTTTCGTCCTGGGGGCCTCCTCCCAATCTCTGTTCTACGTCTTGGGGGGCTTCCTTTGCGTTATGGGGCATCCTTTTCGTCCTGGGGGCCACCTCACAATCTCTGTTCTACGTCTTAGGGGCATCCTTTTCGTCCTGGTGGCCTCCTTTTCGTCCTGGGGGCTCCTCCTTTTCGTCCTGGGGGCCACCTCACAATCTCTGTTCTACGTCTTAGGGGCCTCCTTTTTGTCCTGGGGCCTCCTTTTCGTCCTGGGGCCTCCTTTTCGTCCTGGGGACCTCATCCCAATATCTGTTCTACGTCTTTGGGGCATCCTTTTCGTCCTTTGGTGCATCCTTTTCGTCCTGGGGTTGGTTGGTTGATTGTTGGAGTGTAGGGGCGCATGGACTGCGTCTTTCGTCCTGGGGGCCTCTTTTTCGTCCTGGGAGCTTCCTTTTCGTCCTGGGGGCCTCCTTTTTGTCCTGGGGGCCTCCTTTTCGTCCTGGGGGCCTCCTCCCAATCTCTGTTCTACGTCTTGGTGCCTTCCTTTTCGTCCTGGGGCCTCCTTTTCGTCCCGGGGGCCTCCTTTTCGTCCCGGAGGGCCTCCTTTTCGTCCCGGGGGCCTCCTTTTCGTCCTGGGGGCCTCCTCCCAATCTCTGTTCTACGTCTTGGGGCCTCCTTTTCGTCCTTGGGTGCATCCTTTTCTTCCTGGGGTCTCCTTTTCGTCCTGGGGGCCTCCTCCCAATCTCTGGGAGATTGGGGTTGGGACGTCTTGGTGCCTCCTTTTCATCCTGGGGCCTCCTTTTCGTCCTGGGGGGCCTCCTTTTCGTCCTGGGGGCTTCCTTCCAATCTCTGTTCTACGTCTTGGGGCCTCCTTTTCGTCCTTGGGTGCATCCTTTTCGTCATGGGGTCTCCTTTTCGTCCCGGGGGCCTCCTTTTCGTCCTGGGGGCCTCCTCCCAATCTCTGTTCTACGTCTTGAGGCCTCCTTTTCGTCATGGGGGCCTCCTCCCAATATCTGTTCTACGTCTTGGGGCCTCTTTTTCGTCCTGGGGGCCTCCTTTTCGTCCCGGGGGCCTCCTTTTCGTCCTGGGGGCCTCCTCCCAATCTCTGTTCTACGTCTTGAGGCCTCCTTTTCGTCATGGGGGCCTCCTCCCAATCTCTGTTCTACGTCTTGGGGCCTCTTTTTCGTCCTGGGGGCCTCCTTTTCGTCCCGGGGGCCTCCTTTTCGTCCTGGGGGCCTCCTCCCAATCTCTGTTCTACGTCTTGAGGCCTCCTTTTCGTCATGGGGCCTCCTTTTCGTCCTGGGGGCCTCCTCCCAATCTCTGTTCTACGTCTCTTATAGAGACCTGATTATATTTCCTGGTGGCCTCGTCAGTTTTGAGGCCTCATTGACAGCATGATATTCTGTCCCGTCGGCCTCCTTGCTCACATTTTTTGCTGTGCATTTGCGGATAGGGGCCTCCTCAAATTTCAGGGGGGGCGTCGCCCCCCCTGTTTCACGGCAGGGGGGGCGACTGCCCCCCCTGCCCCCCCCCTGTCTGCTCTGCTACCTGCCCTGGTGCCACGTCCTGCCCACATCCCCTGTATGGTCTGCTACCTGCCCTGGTGCGCCGCCCTGCCCACACCCCCTGTCTGCTCCGCTACCTGCCCTGGTGCCACGTCCTGCCCACATCCCCTGTATGGTCTGCTACCTGCCCTGGTGCCACGTCCTGCCCACACCCCCTGTCTGCTCCGCTACCTGCCCTGGTGCCACGTCCTGCCCACACCCCCTGTCTGCTCCGCTACCTGCCCTGGTGTCATGTCCTGCCCTCACCTCGCTGTCGGGCCTGTTGTCCTTTTTCCTGCGCGACTGTCGCTCCCGGGCGCCGCCGGATAAGCCTCGGCTCGTCTTGCCCATGAGCGCGTCCTCGATAAGCTGGTGTCCGGCGCGCCGCTTCCTGCGCCGGTACACCAGGTAGCCGGCCATGGCCAGCACGTACAGCAGCAGCACGGCGCCGATGCTGAGCCCGACGGCCAGCGAGCCGGTGCCGCCCTCCTCCGCCTGGGAAATGGCCTCCGTCTGACCTGTCGCCAGCGGGTGAGCGTCGGTCACGGGTGCGCGTCGGTCACGGGTGCTCGTCGGTCGCGGGTGCATGGTTTTGGTGCAGGATGTGGCGGTAGCTGTGAGTACGTTAATTTGAGGTGGAAGGGGTGATGGTGATGGAGGTGATGTTTGATCAAGCTGCACAGTGTTATGGTTGCCGTAGATGATGTGCGACACAGTTCAAGAGTCGAAGGGACCGGAGGCACAACTGCGTGCTCAGCACCGTGGTTATTTTTTTTAAATTGATTCGGCTAAAGGCAACACTGCTTCAGCACGTGTGTCGACGTCCCCGCGGGCGGACCGACAGGTCACACCACTGGCGGCGTCCCCGCGGGCGGACCGACAGGTCACACCACTGGCGGCGTCCCCGCGGGCGGACCGACAGGGCCAGCCGACAGGTCACACCACTGTCGGCGCACGTGTGTACGGCGACTATAGTCGGCCATCAGATGTGGCGGATGTGCCGATTACCCGCTGGCCGGCGTTGACGGGCCGTCCATTGTCCACGGCCGTCATGGGATACGGCGGCATGGCCGGCTATCTCTTCATCGACGCTCGCCAAACAAAACGCGCCGAAGCCACACGCGATTCACACTGCGCCGTCGTGACGTGACCTGTTCACACCCGGCCGTTCACAACAGAAAGGCCGGCACGGTGCGAGACGGGAATGTGGCACACCGGCAATCGAAAAACCGACGCACAGAAAGCACCGCTCCGGGAGAAAGGCGCTCGGCCCGGCATTCATCAATATCAATGATAGCTCTGCGCTATTGCTTTAATGCGACAAATATGGATGCTGGACGCCATTCCACGCGTGGTGCGTCCGTCGCATCGAAAGTGAGTTCGCCCAGTCGATGTGCCCTAATGCCCAGGTGAGTTCGCCAAGATTGCCGCCTGATCTGACCCCCTTCTGACTGGAAGTAGTTGAACGTCCAAGGCGTCCCTCTGAGTCGCCAGAGGAGTGCTGGAGTACTCGAGGCACTTACCTTGAGTGCCGGCCACCCGGAATGCGACGCAGGGCGAGAAGCGGGGTCGCTGCTGGTTTGCGGCATCCTTGCAGAGCAGTCTCACCAGTACCACACGTCCTTCGATCACATCCGGTGAGACACCCTCGCCGACCCACTGTAACACCGCCAGAGGTCAACGGAGGATCGCCCTCGCCGCCCACTGTAGCACAGCAAGAGGTCACTAGAGGGGCGCCCCCGCCGACCCACTGTAACACCGCTAGAGGTCGCTGGAGAGACGTCCTCGCCGACCCACTGTAACAGCCAGAGGTCACCAGAGGGACGCCCTCGCCGACCCACTGTAACACCGCCAGAGGTCACCAGAGGGACGCCCTCGCTGACCCACTGTAACACAGCCAGAGGTCACTGGAGGGACGACCTCGCCGACCCACTGTAGCACAGCCAGAGGTCACTGGAGAGACGCCCTCGCCGACCCACTGTAACAGCCAGAGGTCACTGGAGGGACGACCTCGCCGACCCACTGTAACAGCCAGAGGTCACTGGAGGGACGCCCTTGTCGATCTGCTGCAACACGGGACGGCATGGGTCACCGGAGAGGCTCTCTCATCGACCGACTGCAATACTACAATACAGGACGTCAGAGGTCACCAGAGAGACGCCATTGCCGACCCACGGCAACATGGGGCAACATAGGTCGCCAGGGGTCACTGGAGAAACATACTTGCCGACCCACTGCAACACGGGCCGTCGAAGGTCAGCCTTGGCGGTCACGCTCAGGCGCGTGTTTCAACACGTCTGCAGACAGACACAGGGGTGTGCATATCTCCAGCAGCGACCTGCAGCTACTGAGAGCGTGCATACGAGACTGTCTGGAATATTGGCAATTGCATGGGCTCAGGAACCGGAGATAGGGTTGATAGTTCCCATTGCTTTTGAGGTTTCCATTTGCGCACATGGGAGGTGCATCGTTGAACTGGACTTGCTGCTATGATGCCCCTCCCTCCAGCGCACTTTTTTCGGGCTATTTTCTGGTCATTATTTACCATGCTTTTTATGAACGGCATTTGTATTATGCCCTGCATAGGCCCTTGGTGGTTGTTGTAAAATAAGTACTTTTGATTCCATAATTTGTCGCCATGCTGAAACAAACTATTTATTCTAGCGCCCAGGCGTGCTGGCCTATGTTCTTATTTAAAGCAACGCAAGTTTGAATACCTACTTGAACCGGAAGATGTAATCACACAAGAGCATAAACAACAGAAAATAACTTGGAATTGAATGCATAAACGGCGCAAAACCCTGGCCGTGCTGATCGGCAAAACCACCTTCGCCGAACCAGGGGGTGGGGGCTCTTGAAAGCCCCCTCTAACTTCCGACCTACGTTCGATAGGATACAATGGAAAACACTGTTTGAAAGCTTTGATCATGGAGAGCCTGGAGCATAGCATATATTTACATTTTTCTGATGAGGTCACCTGAGGTCATATTAGGTCAATATACGGATTTCGGCTTAATTATCTGGAAATGGTTGTAAGAAGCAGTTTGTTTTCTTTCGACATTGTTTATCCAGGTTAGGCATAGTTCAGTGTATTTCTATTAATCATAGTGAAGAAGACCAAGACGGGGTAAGGCAGGTCGGGTCCGATCAGACCATGAGTACTGATCAGAATCATAGTGAAGAAGACCAAGACGGGGTAAGGCAGGTCGGGTCCGATCAGACCATGATTACTGATCAGAATCATAGTGAAGAAGACCAAGACGGGGTAAGGCAGGTCGGGTCCGATCAGACCATGAGTACTGATCAGAATCATAGTGAAGAAGACCAAGACGGGGTAAGGCAGGTCGGGTCCGATCAGACCATGAGTACTGATCAGAATCATAGTGAAGAAGACCAAGACGGGGTAAGGCAGGTCGGGTCCGATCAGACCATGATTACTGATCAGAATCATAGTGAAGAAGACCAAGACGGGGTAAGGCAGGTCGGGTCCGATCAGACCATGATTACTGATCAGAATCATAGTGAAGAAGACCAAGACGGGGTAAGGCAGGTCGGGTCCGATCAGACCATGAGTACTGATCAGAATCATGTTTGAAAGCCAGCTTCTAGCCAGCTAGAAAGCCAGCTATGCATGTTGGAGACACGGACAATTTCATTGTCAAGTCAATATAGCTTAGATCTGGCATCACATCTCATTTCTTCATTTTCGGCCATGCTGAGGTTGCTGGAGGTCATAAAAGGTCAACCCAGTGACATGACGTTTACCTTGGGTAATGATCTGGACAATATGAATACCTATGCGTGTCTCGGGTCTATGTCTCGGGTTGTCAATACGGTAGAAAAACGAGGAGATTGACCTGACCTCAGGCCAGCAGCCTTAACCTTACTTAAAATGACCAGGTGGGGGTGATTCGTCTTGATGAAAAGACAGCATAATCTGAGTTTGGTTCTTATGTGTTGCAGCTACTCCGAACGGCGACACTTCGAAGATTTTTGAATACCGCTGACGATCTGTCTCAGGTCAATGATCTGTGATGACCTGAACCTGAAATTTTAAAACGATATGCAAAACAGGTGTGCAAAACGTTATTTAAAATTTCGTGTTTCTGCGTCTACGCATTCGGCCGCTATCGCGGAAAAAAACGTGGGGGAGGGGGTCCTCGATAGTCTCCACATGGACTGGTCAAGCGAGTACATTAGGTACGGACTGTTCCAAAGTATGTTTCCAGCATGTCCTTCAGCTGTAAGGAAGTCCATTTTGTTTGCCAAGCCAACCATGGCTGTGTTTTTTCTTTGATTCATCTGGGTTTTCCGGGCGCACAGTCTAGTGCGCCAAGGTCTCGGAATTATTGTAAATTTATAAACCAACAAAGACCGGTGAAATAACAATACGTGTTTTCTTCTGCCTAATTACGCACTTGATTCTGCGGATGCATGTCCTCCACTCAGTAGTCGGTATACTGGCACCTCCAGCACAGCTTTCCAAAGTCTTGAAGACGACCCGTTTGAAGTGCGTAATGCCATTTGTTCAACCAAATGACTATTTTCTGATTTCAACGAGCCCGGAACACCTATAGCCACCCATCTCACCTACATGCTCCAGTTCTAATAAAAATCGACATCCTCCCATTAATGGTGTTCTAAGAACAAAGAGCGCGTTGGGTCGGGCGGTCGGGCCGCGTCGTGAACCTTCGACCCTGTCGGTGCTGTTACGTGTGCGGGGAGGAAGCGGTTGTCATGATCGCGCTACGTTCTGCGAACCCATTGAAAGTGGCTCGGTACTTAGTAAAGCCTCGACAGCAATGCTGTCCACCGTGGTTGCCGCCAGAGTTCCATTTGGATAGAGCAATATCGGCGGTACCATTGTTCTCGGAAGTCTTCGGATCGCCTACGGCTCGGCGACGTCCGCGTCAAAACAGTGGGCTATAAATACCGGCCCGGGCCGGTATCCTTGACCCCTGGCTGTGGCCCGGTCGGCGTGGCGCGTGAGTCTCCCCGAGGAGGCGGTGAGGACAGCAGCTGTCACGAGGCCGCGGCGCCCCCACTTGACCTCTGACCCCGGCCGGCACCCCGGCCGCTCTCCCGCACCAGCCGGTCAGACGAAAGAGAAACGGCCGCACGACAGCCTGCCGTCGGCGCGGCAAAACTGGCCGTTGCGAAACGACAGCGTGTCCGGCTGGGTTTCTGTGTGAGCGTCCAGCTGTGCGGTGGCCTGCTACCGGGGCTGGATATGGCTGCCGGTCAAGCTGTTGGACGGCGGTTGGTCGGGGTGACGATGGGTGGCGTATGCCGTCCCCTCTCCCATCCCCCTTCCTCCCTGGGACATGCTCGGCCACGCGATGAAAGCATGTGACAGCGACAAAGTTTGCACGCAAGGCCGGCCTCGGCCTTGCGTGTCTTCTGGATCTACGTTTAGATCCAGATAACTTCATCGTTTTCAAAAGGATTGACCTGCTTCCGCAACGACCGGAGCGACGATTGACGCGGTCGGAGTTTGGTAGAGGTGTCATGTCACGAAGTTAGCTTTGAACACTCTTTTTAGTAATAAGTCAAGCAAGACAATTATGGCTGCACCGGTATGCATGTATGTCCTGACGTGTCAGGTCCTGTCGCGGATTCAGCCTCCGAGCGGAAACCTCTCTCTATCCACCCATCGGCCGGGCCTTCGCCGACGTCGCCAGTTAACGTCGCACTCTACCCGTCGTGGCCGGATGATTTGCTTAGTCTGATCCGGTGACGTCGCCAGTTAACGTCGCACTCTACCCGTCGCGGCCGGATGATTTGCTTAGTCTGATCCGGTGACGTCGCCAGTTAACGTCGCGCCTTAATTGTCGCAGCTGGATGATTTGCTTAGTCGGATCCGGTGACGTCGCCAGTTTTCGTCGCGCCTTAACTGTCGCAGCGGGATGATTTGCTTAGTCTGATCCGGTGACGTCGCCAGCTTTCGTCGCGTTTTAACTGTCACAGCGGGCTATATGACCTATGCAGTCGACGCGGCCCTAAACTACAATAACTACTGTCGCGGTGGGATGATTTGCTTAGTCTGATCCAGTGACACCGGCTGTCTGGCGGCACTTGTGCACCACCATGTAACATGGCGCTGGACTGTTGACATGTAGTGTGCAACCGTTGCACATGTAGGGTGTGGCTGGACGAGCGTCGTTGACCGAGTCCTCCTTCCGAGGTACGGGTGTCGCAGAGGATGGTGTCAGCACATGACTGGCGTGGGTCTCGGCGTCCGAGCAGGCCGGCCGCTCGGCTGCCAGCCGGCCGCTCGGCTGCCACTGGTCAGCGCAGACGGAGCTAACCAGACGTGTATTTGGACGGTTGACTGGCATAGTGCCGAGAGGAACTTTGGGGCACCAACTGTTGAAACGCACGTGTCAGTGTCTGCCCGGGCGATTGCTGAGGCCGTCGTGGTATGACAAGCCGACGTCGTTTTCCTGCTCGTAAGCCATTTCGATAAAAGGGCAATTCACGGCATTACATTCATCACCTACAGGTGGCAGGCTGGCCAAACACAGCGACACACACAAACCCCATTACATTTGCGAACAAGTTGTCGCGGGGCGAGATCAAGCCTATACTAATCACAGCCGAGAGAGCAGACTCTCCTACATTCACCCCAGATCAGCGGCCCAGCCACACACGGGCAGCGGGGAGGGGGACACTGAGTTAACCGCGAGTCGGTCAGGGTGACACGACTGGTGAGTTGTGCCGCACTGGCTTCAGCACCCGCTTAATGTGTCTCGGCAGCATAGAGTACCGCTGTGATGCTGCCTGGTCAGTCGTGCAAACGTTAGATATGTTCCATCCATTGTGTTGTGTCTTTCCATTCGTGTAGGCGTAAGAATACGATATATCAGAGGTGTAATATATATATATATATATATATATATATATATATATATATATATATATATATATATATATATATATATATATATATATATATATATATATATATATATATATATATATATATATATATATATATATATATATATATATATATATATATATATATATATATATATATATATATATATATATATATATATATATTGCACCTCTGATATATCGTATTCTGACGCCTACAATATATTTATATATATTTATATATAAATATATATAATATATAGATGTAACTGGGGCTCTGAGGCTCACCGATCGCAAGGGGTCCTCCATCGTGGTAAGTTTTGGAGATCAGGTCTATGGTCAGAAGAATACGGACCGAGGCATCGTGGAACTAACAGTGGATATGTGGATAAGATTCTTAGTTTAGTCAGTCGCTCAAATAACGATGTGAAGTTGTCTACTGTCTTACTATTACTTATTTTCTAACGTCACCGGAATTCCACAATGCTTGGATGGCACAGTCTAACAGTAGTGTATAATCTGGGCAGTATACTGGAATCTGGTAAATAACTAAGTTGCAGTCCCCAGCCCAACAACAAAGAGCCTACGGGCCAGCAATAAGGCATTGTTCCAACATGAACAATAGTTTTGTCCAGTCTGCCCCCTGTCCCGCCTCTCATGTCGGGCAGACAATAGCGACTACGGCGGCGGCACGCGGCGGCAGATTTGTGAGGCGTCAGTCCAGCACTACGGTTAGTGCAGCTGACGCCGCCAGCTGCAGCTGCCGACCGCACCCTGCAGCGGTCACATACCGTGGCGGGGCCGTACCGTTCCCGCCAGCTGGTCGGCGCCATATTGCCGGTCATCTCCGGCACCGCCTCGCGTGTGGCACACCGGCGGCCATCTCCGTCTCTGACTGGTGTGTGGTACACCGGCGGCCATCTCTGTCTCTGACTGGTGTGTGGTACACCGGCGGTCATCTCTGTCTCTGGCTGGTGTGTGGCACACCGGCGGCCATCTCCGGCACCGCCTACGTGTGGCACACCGGCGGCCATCTCCGGCACCGCCTACGTGTGGCACACCGGCGGCCATCTCCGGCACCGCCTCGTGTGGCACACCGGCGGCCATCTCCGGCACCGCCTCGGGTGTGGCACACCGGCGGCCATCTCCGGCACCGCCTCGCGTGTGGCACACCGGCGGCCATCTCCGGCACCGCCTCACGTGTGGCACACCGGCGGCCATCTCCGGCACCGCCTCACGTGTGGCACACCGGCGGCCATCTCCGGCACCGCCTCACGTGTGGCACACCGGCGGCCATCTCCGGCACCGCCTACGTGTGGCCACCGGCGGCCATCTCCGGCACCGCCTCGTGTGGCCCACCGGCGGTCATTCCGGCACCGCCTCGCGGTGGCCCACCGGCGGCCATCTCCGGCACCGCCTCGCGGCCCACCGGCGGTCATCTCCGGCACCGCCTCGGGTGTGGCACACCGGCGGCCATCTCCGGCACCGCCTCGGGTGTGGCCCACCGGCGGCCATCTCCGGCACCGCCTGCGTGTGGCACACCGGCGGCCATCTCCGGCACCGCCTCGGGTGTGGCACACCGGCGGCCATCTCCGGCACCGCCTCGGGTGTGGCACACCGGCGGCCATCTCCGGCACCGCCTCGGGTGTGGCACACCGGCGGCCATCTCCGGCACCGCCTCGCGTGTGGCCCACCGGCGGCCATCTCCGGCACCGCCTCGCGTGTGGCCCACCGGCGGCCATCTCCGGCACCGCCTCGGGTGTGGCACACCGGCGGCCATCTCCGGCACCGCCTCGCGTGTGGCACACCGGCGGCCATCTCCGGCACCGCCTCGCGTGGCACACCGGCGGTCATCTCCGGCACCGCCTCGCGTGTGGCACACCGGCGGCCATCTCTGTCTCTGGCTGGTGTGTGGTACACCGGCGGTCATCTCTGTCTCTGGCTGGTGTGTGGCACACCGGCGGCCATCTCCGTCTCTGACTGGTGTGTGGTACACCGGCGGTCATCTCTGTCTCTGGCTGGTGTGTGGTACACCGGCGGTCATCTCTGTCTCTGACTGGTGTGTGGTACACCGGCGGTCATCTCTGTCTCTGACTGGTGTGTGGTACACCGGCGGTCATCTCTGTCTCGTGCGTGGCCCACCGGCGGTCATCTCTGCCCCTGACTGGTGTGTGGTATACCGGCGGCCATCTATGTATCCGACTCAGACTTGTGTGTGGTACATCAGCGGCCATCTGCGGTCAGAAGTGTGGGAGACGCCAGCAACTCGTGCTCAACCGTGGAAAGCCGCGAAGAAGCTCTGAATAGTAGCCGGAAAGACCTCGGTGGGTCGCTGAGAGACTACGGCAACCCCGAAATACAGCAGAGCACACGGAACTTAGCACATCGGTGGCATGTACCATTTTGTTTACCGCAGCGGTGGCGGCAGTTCGTTGACCCCCAAGTGTGCCATGAATTTCGTTGGCGTGCCCGTGAAATCGCTGGTGTTCATCGGTTTATGTCGATGCATCCAATACAAGCAATCTCCACGTGCCCTGTAGGCACCGCCCAAAAAATTCCTTTGAACTCATCAACCACCAGAATCAGTCGCGTTCGATGATTCAACGAGAACTGATTCAAACGGAAATAGTTAGTCACTAATCACTTCCCTCAGAATAAACTGGAACCGATCCGAACGGAAAGAGTTCACCACTACCCTCCCCCCAACTCAGAATCGATCATTGGTGTCATGACATCAGCTCTTGCGTTGCGTCATCTGGCACTGTCAACATTCCGGATTTTTGTGTGTTGCATTAACCATTGCTGCTGTTTCCGGCACGCAGGGTGAACAGGTGCTTCCCTCCATTCATTCAGAACAGATGCCACACTGGCGCACTTTAACACGATTAACACAACTAACACTTTAACTTAACACAATTGCACACTTTAACTGAATTTCACAATTAACTCAACACACTTGCAGCCAGCTTCGGGCCGGTCGGTTAGAGGTATTCAATGCATCCCTCTGGATGTGCGTCCGTCAGTCCACACACACACACACTGTCTGTTTGTATGCATGTATGTGGAGGAATAAAATGCATGTATGTATGTATGTATGTATGTATGTATGTATGTATGTTTGCATGTATGTATGAATAATAAAGTCGAGTAAAAACGCGCAGCTTGTAAAAGTGTTATCAGCTTTTTCAGGTGCTTAGAAACGAGACAGTGTTCCCATCTCCCCACGCAATCTCCGCGTAGCAGACGCTGGAGCTCATGCGAGATGTGAGAGTCTTTCGAGATGTGAGTCTTTCGACTTGTGAACATAAAGTAAGAGGCAAACAACTATTTTTAACATGGTGGATGCAGTTAAGCCTATGCTGGCTACGCACTTGTTCACATCGATGGATTTGAAACTTTTCGATTGAAAGGATGTGATGTGATATGATGATGTGATGGGATGATTGGGATGTGATGATTTCGCTGATATGTGCCTTGCTTGCTTCACTGCAGTCCATCTGTCATTGGGATTTATTTCGACGTCATGCGCATATCGGGCAAGAGTGTGCATGCATGGATCATTTCGTAACATCACGGCGGATCCTGGAGATAACGTTAACGGGACATATCTTCGTACACTTCTTTGGACTTTTGTGGGTTCAGCAGTATGCAACATGATGCACCTGGAGGCCCAGGTCAAGGTCAGTTTGGTTCAAAGTGTTGGGATCTAACGTATAATAAATTGACAGGTTTGAGTCTCAAGCGTCAATTTTTTTTCTTTGTGTATGGAAATGGACGACAAATTCGAATCCAGTGCCCAAATTTACTTTACAGCACGTGCGCTTTCAAAATCAATCACCATAGGTTACCAGAGTGCAATGCTTTCTGCCACTCTAAAATGGCCTAAAATGGCCATTTTATGTGCCACCGTGTACATGCCAATGGCCACCGTCAACGGTGCCAATGGCCACTGTCTGGAGAGAAGAAGTATTCCAGGGTAATGTTTGGCTCTGAATTCGGATCGAATGTCCATTCCACCCATCCCCAAAAAGTGCCAGCAATGTGGCGATTTATTATATGTTTGGGTATCAAAACGTTGACCTGATCTCGCGTTGATCTGGATTTCTACATAGGATAACATGCAACTCAGAAACGTCCGAAGAGCTATAGATACAACTTAGCTCCCTAGCTCGCTTTATGTCTGAGCATCTGTCGACTAAAGGTGACTGGTCAGAATGTAACTGCCCTGATGTGCGATCTCAGATGTGACCTCAAGCATGAAACCTTTAGTACCACTAGAATATCCTGATTCGTAGCTTTCGATTATTGTCAGAATAATTCACATCGGTTGGGTGGCTCTTGAGATACTCGCACAAGTACATGAACACAGGGTACACTTAAGCCGCGCAAATAGTTGTTTAAAAATCAGTGGACAGCTTATTTTAAGAAAAGCAAAACAAAGCAAAATAATAGCCACGCTTAGATAGACTCTCTTAACTTTCCTCCAAATACTGATCATGGAATTCCAAAATGGACCCATGTATCACCCCTTTCCCATGGAATGAAAATGTGCGCATTGTTACAGATCGCATATGCGCATACGTACGTGACCTTACCTGCAAGAATGTGCAGGAAAAGTTCGCCAGTCAAAGCCTAACGAGGATAGATAGCTGGTACCTTGGTTGAATGTAACTACATGATTGAGCGACATGTTGGTGCAAAAAGAACAGCGCTAGCTTACCTGACAAAAGCTGTAGGAGGCTGAATATTTATGTGCGAGCTCGTATCCGCCTGTACCCTATGTATGTATGCATGTGGACTCGTATGTTGGTGTGCTCGTGTGTGAATCTGCATTCATGGATGTGCGCATGTAGGTATGGATATAAGTACTCATGTATTGATGTTTTCCAGGGATTTTTAGCTTTAAGTTGAGATGAATATGCACGTTTACCTCGACCACTTGAAAAGTTCTTAGCATTATGTCTACGGCATTGCGTACTTCAGTGATACTAAGAATGTAACATTTCGAAATAATTCATTCCAAAGTTGCCACACATGGCTTGACCCCGTCGCATTAAGAGGTGTGACCCCGTTGTGTGTGCCGGTTTGACCTCGTGGTGTACCAGTTTCACCCCTCATGTGATCCCGCTGTGTGTGTCGGTTTGACCCCGCCGCATGGCGGGATGTGACCCCGCTGTTTGTCCCGGTTTGACCCCGCTGTTTGACGGGATGTGACCCCGCCGTATGGAGGGGTGTGACCCCGCTGTTTGTCCCAGTTTGACCCCGCTGTTTGACGGGATGTGACCCCGCCGTATGGAGGGTGTGACCCCACCGTATGGAGGAGTGTGACCCCGCTGTTTGTCCCGGTTTGACCCCGCTATGTAGCGGGATGTGACCCCGCTATGTAACGGGACGTGACCGTATGGCGGGACGTGACCGTATGGCGGGACGTGACCGTATGGCGGGACGTGACCCCGCCGTGTGACCGGGTTCGGCCGTGTCGCCGCGCAGTGAGTGCGTCAGCAGATGGCTGGTGCGTGAGCTGCGGTGGCCTGCCTCGGGCAGCAGACGGCGGCAGTGGCGGCGGCCGTAGCAGATGGCCGGACGCCGACAAAACACTCCCACGTACGGCGCACATGTACTGGCGGCGGGCGGCGCTGCACAACAAATGCTCCGACGCACCTCGCACCGCACGTCGAAAAGCAAAAGGTAGTGGTGCCCCGCGAAGCATAGTCGATTTGGGGAAGGCGTGAGGCCGGAATTTTCCTGAGTACGGTGCGGGATAAGGGGCGATATGAGGCGTTATGCTAGAGTCTATCCAGGGATAACGTGGAGTCGGAGTTGATCTGAGAAGAGGTTGATGTAGTTGATTTGAGGCCTTCGCGAGGTTGGAGTTGGTCGGAGAAGCCTACGATGCATGAGTCTGGCGTTGATCTGAGATCGCTGGGCGGTGTGAGTCTGGCGTTGATCTGAGATCGCTGTGCGGTGTGAGGATAGGATTGATCTGAGATCGCTGTGCGGTGTGAGGATAGGATTGATCTGAGATCGCTGTGCGGTGTGAGGATAGGATTGATCTGAGATCGCTGTGCGGTGTGAGGATAGGATTGATCTGAGATCGCTGTGCGGTGTGAGGATAGGATTGATCTGAGATCGCTGTGCGGTGTGAGGATAGGATTGATCTGAGATCGCTGTGCGGTGTAAGGATGGGGCTGATTTAAGATCGCTGTGAGAGATGTGAGGGAAGTATTTGTCTGAGTACGCTGTGAGGCGTGATAATGCGGACAACCGCTGAGCGTGTGATTATCGATCGGTGTCTTGAAGCGGCTGGAGAACACCGTTTGGTCTGAGGACGCTGTGAGGCGTGAGGATGAGGTTGGTCTGAGGGTGTTGTGAAGTGTGAGGATGAGGTTGGTCTGAGGGTGCTGTGAAGTGTGACGATCATGTTCGTCGGAGGACGCTGTGAGGATGAGGCTGGTCTAAGGATGTTGTGATGTGTGAGGATGAGGTTGGTCTGATGACGCTGTGAGGTGTGAGGCTGTGGTTGGTCTGATGACGCTGTGAGGTGTGAGGTTGAGGTTGGTCTGGTGACGCTGTGAGGTGTGAGGCTGAGGTTGGTCTGATGACGCTGTGAGGTGTAAGGCTGTGGGTTGGTCTGATGACGCTGTGAGGTGTGAGGTTGAGGTTGGTCTGATGACGCTGTGAGGTGTGAGGTTGAGGTTGGTCTGATGACGCTGTGAGGTGTGAGGCTGTGGTTGGTCTGATGACGCTGTGAGGTGTGAGGCTGAGGTTGGTCTGATGAATGGTTTGAGGACACTGTGAGGTGTGAGGCTGAGGTTGGTCTGAGGACGCTGTGGGGCGTGAGGCTGAGGTTGGTCTGGGGGTGCTGTGGGGCGTGAGGCTGAGGTTGGTCTGGGGGTGCTGTGAGGTGTGAGGCTGAGGTTGGTCTGATGACGCTGTGAGGTGTGAGGTTGAGGTTGGTCTGATGACGCTGTGAGGTGTAAGGCTGTGGGTTGGTCTGATGACGCTGTGAGGTGTGAGGTTGAGGTTGGTCTGATGACGCAGTGAGGTGTAAGGCTGTGGGTTGGTCTGATGACGCTGTGAGGTGTGAGGCTGTGGTTGGTCTGATGACGCTGTGAGGTGTGAGGCTGAGGTTGGTCTGATGACGCTGAGGTTGGTCTGATGAATGGTTTGAGGACACTGTGAGGTGTGAGGCTGAGGTTGGTCTGATGACGCTGTGAGGTGTGAGGTTGAGGTTGGTCTGAGGACGCTGTGGGGCGTGAGGCTGAGGTTGGTCTGGGGGTGCTGTGAAGTGTGAGGATGATGTTCGTCTGAGGACGCTGTGAGGATGAGGATGGTCTAAGGATGTTATGAGGTGTGAGGCTCAGGTTGGTCTGAGGACACTGTGAAGCGTGAGGCTGTAAACAGCCGCCATGCTGTGGATGAATGACGGTCGGTGGCTGGAGGCGGCGGGCGAACACTATTTGTTCGGAGGACACTGTGCGGTGTGAGGTTGAGGTTGGTCTGATGACGCTGTATGGTGTGAGGCTGCAGACAGCCGTCATGCTGATTTTTCATGAAGTAAGCCAGATGTTAGCCTACGAGAGACGGGTAAAGTGACGGATGTACGCGCACCAACATTCTACATAAGATCTTAATAGAAATAACTAGCCAGTCCCTGGCATCACTGAAGGCTATGTTACCTGAAAAGTACAATGATCTCTATATTTCATCTACTAATGATAGTTAATGACGGAGATGATTGGATTGCGTGCTTTTTTATCTTTGCTACACAACCGTCGTTGCATAGTAAAGTAGCACCATCTGATAAGTCTAAATCGAACTATACGAATGTATTTCTCAGGTTTTCCTCAGACCCCCGAATGTCTTGTGTCAAATGGCGTGAGAACAAACCTTATTGACATTTCATGGAATGAAACAGGTGCTTAGGAAGTGTTCAGCGCTCTCAATCACCCTGATCTGTTCTCCGTTAAGCTACCAGTTGTTAACCGTGTAGTTCACAAAACTCGCACCCTATAGTCATCTCATACTGAGCTCCAAATCGCATTTGAGTGTTTGAGATCCGCAAGCTGTTCCTGAGGATAGCTCGGAGGGAATCGTAGCCCACCACAGCCTGCCGCCGCCGTGGCTAAGTATTTCAGCCGGGATCGGACTACCCTTTCAGGTGTGTCAAAGTTAGGTGACATGAGATGGGCCAATGTCAATCATGGATTGCCAGGATCGGGCATCAGCTTACGATATCTGGCAAGATGATTGTCTGTATCAATTTCAATAAACAACAGAAACATTGTCATGCAGTGTCGATGTGCTTGGTTTCTACTCGAGCAGCAGCCACCATGACGTCCGTGGACCGAGGATAAACTCGGTGAAGCCAGTCTAATACCCGATGAGATGTCATTCGTGGATGCAAAATGTCCTTAGCAGTCGACGCGCCCTAAAACTGAAATAATTAGCTACTTAAAAATAGCACATGCACCGATCTACACCGATATTCGGCGGTGAGAAGCGCACCACACATTAGGCAGGTGATAACACTGACCATTGCTACGAGCACACGTTACTCAGAGGCG
>JAOTOM010001245.1:30000-63197 GCA_034440615.1 Ashinkailepas kermadecensis
CGACCTGCCCCTACAGCCTAGCACGTCCGACTTCACAGACAACGACCTGCCACAACAGCCTAACCCACACGGCCCACCTCACAGAGCAGAAAAGACCGTCTGCTTTCCACGCACAGACGAAAGACGAACCTTTGACCCGCCATTTGAGTCGGAACATGCTCAGCGGCTGTAATGGCAGACATCGGCATCGGAGCGGGCCTGGAAGTGTTAGTGTGGCTGTTTGTGTGTGCGCGTGCCGCATACGGAGCGGCGGCCGGGCTCAGCGGCCGGGCTCGGCGGCCGGGCTCGGCGGCCGGGCTCAGCAGCGCGGTGCCGTCGGCTCTGATTGGTGAGCCGTGAGGTCGCATCCAGGCGATGACTGACGGCCGACCGCAGCGCTCTATTGGCTGTGCTGGCACGCGCCACCTGTCATCCAGGCGATGACTGACGGCCGACCGCAGCGCTCTATTGGCTGTGCTGGCACGCCCAGGCGTGTGGCCGACCGCGCTTCCACATGTCATCCAGGCGATGACTGACGGCCGACCGCAGCGCTCTATTGGCTGTGCTGGCACGCGCCACCTGTCCAATGTCATCCAGGCGATGACTGACGGCCGACCGCAGCGCTCTATTGGCTGTGCTGGCACGCGCCACCTGTCATCCAGGCGATGACTGACGGCCGACCACAGCGCTCTATTGGCTGTGCTGGCACGCGCCACCTGTCCAACGCGTGTCAGTTGTGCCGCGCGGCCTTCCGCTAATGAAGCATGCTAACCGGGCACTCGGCGCCGATGCAAGACATCCTGCCACGTCACGACGGTGCAAATACGAGCTCGCGACGAACCAGTCGGCCGCTTATGACTGATGCGACGAGTGTGGGAACACCGGGGAGGTCTGGAGGTTAGGGCGCCGTTCCCAGTCAACTTGTCCTGCGTCGTCACATCGTTGACGCTCCAGGCTAAAAGGGCGGGTCGTGGCTCCATCTCTGTGTATCTCAGAGTATGGTCGGCGCTCGGCGGAGCAAGCCCGGTCACACTCGTCACCATGCCAACTGTGCACCTGTGAGTCATTAGCATGGCTCATGTGAAGCGACATTCAGCCCACTGTGCAAATTAAACGGCATTGCGCCAATGCTTGCTTCGAACTATTATCAGATCGGACAATTTTGCATTATTTGTTAGATCGCATGTGCTTGTCTTCTACTGTTCGATTCCCAATACTAATTCACCTCGCTCACTAACACCGGATAATATCTAGAACACCTTTTCCCATCCATATGTGGAATTTCCAATGAACTTATCTCATCAACGGGCATATGGCACAGGCACTGTGCCCTCAAATTGACTGAGCTGTAGGCGAGTGGTCTTCCCTACACGACTAAAAATTATGTACCTTTTAGCCACCTGGATGTAACAATGTAGCCGTTTCGTTTTCTTTGCATTGTATCTTCAGCGTTGATCACGTGACTACTTATCCGCCTCGTTTTCCTCTAAAGTTAGTCTCGGTATATTCAACAGTTTCATCACAAGGCAATGTTTCATCGGCGTCCATAATACAAACGACTTTTTCACAAGTCTCTGGGCACCCGCGGTCCGGCATTTTCGTTGCATATTCGATTCAATTGGTCTGGTATCTCGACTGATACGACACCGCTTCGGTACCCCTCCTGCAGTGCGCGGTGTGGTACACCGTGTGATGCCAGGCCTCGGTCTTGGTATAGTATCCCGCCTGATGTTGGTCGTTGCTCTTGGCTTGATACCCGACTTGATGTCGAACCTTGTTCATGGTCTGGTATCCCGCCTGATGTCAGACGGTCTTGGCCTGGTATTCCGTAATGTCAGATGGTTTGGTATCCCGCCTGATGTCAGACGGTCTTGGCCTGGTATTCCGTAGTGTCAGATGGTCTGGTTCCTCGCCTGATGTCAGACGATCTTGGCCTGGTATTCCGTAGTGTCAGATGGTCTGGTTCCTCGCCTGATGTCAGACGGTCTTGGCCTGGTATTCCGTAATGTCAGATGGTCTGGTTCCTCGCCTGATGTCAGACGGTCTTGGCCTGGTATTCCGTAGTGTCAGATGGTCTGGTTCCTCGCCTGACATCGGGCGCCGCTCCTGGTCTGATGCTTTGTCTAATGCAGAGCGGTCTGGTACCCCGCCTGATGCTTTGTCTAATGCAGAGCGGTCTGGTACCCCGCCTGTTTCTAGACACATAAACGTCGCCGCGGAGAAGGGGGAACAAGTCCTCCAAACATTGTAAAACGTAGCATCACGCCTATGGTGCTGCGTGGGAAAAAATCAAGCTGAATTCGTCTCCTCCCACTATCCAAAATCTGTGGTGGCGTCAGTGGTCCAACTGTTGTGGTTTCGTACTTCGCCTGGCGCTGGGCTGCCCTAGTCTGGTACCCCGCCTGGCGCTGGAAGGCCCTGGTCTGTACCCTACCTGACGCTGGAAGGGCCTGGTCTGGTACCCCGCCCGACGCTGGAAGGGCCTGGTCTGTACCCTACCTGACGCTGGAAGGGCCTGGTCTGGTACCCCGCCTGACGCTGGAAGGGCCTGGTCTGTACCCTACCTGACGCTGGAAGGGCCTGGTCTGATACCCCGCCTGACGCTGGAAGGGCCTGGTCTGGTACCCCGCCTGACGCTGGAAGGGCCTGGTCTGTACCCTACCTGACGCTGGAAGGGCCTGGTCTGGTACCCCACCTGACGCTGGAAGGGCCTGGTCTGGTACCCCGCCTGACGCTGGAAGGGCCTGGTCTGGTACCCCGCCTGACGCTGGAAGGGCCTGATCTGTACCCTACCTGACGCTGGAAGGGCTTGGTCTGGTACCCCGCCTGACGCTGGAAGGGCCTGGTCTGTACCCTACCTGACGCTGGAAGGGCCTGGTCTGGTACCCCGCCTGACGCTGGAAGGGCCTGGTCTGTACCCTACCTGACGCTGGAAGGGCCTGGTCTGGTACCCCGCCTGACGCTGGAAGGGCCTGGTCTGGTACCCCGCCTGGCGCTGGAAGGGCCTGGTCTGTACCCTACCTGACGCTGGAAGGGCCTGGTCTGTACCCTACCTGACGCTGGAAGGGCCTGGTCTGATACACCGTCTGACACTGGAAGGCCTGATCTGGTACACCGCCTGATGCTGGAAGGCCCTGGTTGAGTACCCAACCTGACGCTGGAAGGCCCTGGTCTGGTACCCCGCCTGACTCTGGAAGGCCCTGATCGGGTACGGCGCCTGACGCTGGAAGGCCCTGGTATGTTACCCCGTCTGATGCTAGAAGAGCCTGGTCGGGTATGACGCCTGACGCTGGAAGGCCCTGGTTGGGTGTGCCACCTATTGCGGGACGGTGTGGAGAGGTGCCGTCCTGGGCCGGACGGTCTGGAGAGGTGTCGGACGGTGTGGAGAGGTGCCGGACGGTGTGGAGAGGTGCCGTCCCGGGCCGGATGGTCTGGAGAGGTGCCGGACGGTGTGGAGAGGTGCCGTCCCGGGCCGGACGGTCTAGAGAGGTGCCGGACGGCCTGGAGAGGAGCCGGATAGACCGCAGAGGTGCCGTCCCGGGTCGGACGGTCTGGAGAGGCGTCGTCCCTGGCCGGACATGCCGTGTCGTCACGCCTGACTGATCCCGACCCGGCCGCCGGCAGCGGTCGCCGCCATTTCTGTCGGTAACCGGTACAAGGTGGCTGGCCGCTGTGTGGACGGCCGGCGCTTCGTCCAGTCGACACTGGTCAAACATTGATCGACGCGTTAGCACCCGAAGATCGGCGCCGCCCATCCACACACACGAGCTGCATCCCTTCCGCGACGCGTGCGAGCGAGACGGCGGAAGTCATTTGCCGCAGCACGGGCGGGGACTCGGCGGGCGTTAACCCGGCCCGAGCTGCTCCCCGCCGCGGGACGTTTTTGGCGCGGGAGGACGCCGCCGCGCCGCCAAGGCCGCCGCCACTGCCAACCGTTAGCCAGTTAGACGGCGATCCCATCTGCGCCGTTTGGTTGGCCAGTTTCGCACGGCACGCTGTGGGCTGCGTCAGGTGTTGTGCTCCGTTGGCCGTCGCCACGCTCGTGGCCAGCCTCTCGTGCCAGATGTTCCGGCAGTGCAGCGGGCTGAACATCTGGCGCCGCGCCGACCGCGCACTTCATTGCCGCGGCCGCCACCTGCACTCGCCGCGGCGGCCCTGTCTGCCGCGACGCGAACATTTCCCGCCTCGTGCTGGCGGTGTGCCTCAGCGGCCGTGAGGGGAAGGGGTCAACAGCTTCGCCCGGCTCGACCGGGAATGGCGACATGGTGCCTGCCCCTCTCATCCGCCGGCACGAGACGAGCTGCCCGGCCAGGGTGGCGACACGGTGCCCACCCCTATCCTCGGCCGCCAACCGGCGCGAGGCGAGCTGTCTGGCCGAGGTGGTGATACGGTGCCTACCCCCTACCCCCCCCCCACCCCCACCCCCATCCCCCTCCTCATCAGGCCCCGCAGACCGGCGCGAGACGAACTGCCCGGTCGGGGTAGTGGCATGGTGCCTGCTTCCTCTCAGTCGCCGGCGCGAGACTAGCTGCCCGGCCGGCGAAAGTGGTGTGCCGGACGGCGGTGCCGCCCTCTGCGCCGCTTGGCCGGGCAGCTGAATCGGGCGAAAGCTGGCCGCGGCATCACGAGGTGGCGGGATGGTGGCCGAAGTGCAGCCGCCATTAAGCTGGCCACTGCGTGGCTCCTCGTGCCGCCGACGCTCTGGCTGACCCCCAGGTCACGTGATGAGTCAACTGTTGCCGAGTAGGGTCACAAGGTGAAGCCGTGCCGAAGCAAAAGCGCCGCGCCTCGCTAGATGGAATTGGCGCCGAACGAGCAGAGGCGACCGGTACCTTGGCGTAAAACTTTGCCATGCGACTTGCATTGTCATGATTGCGTGATGTATGGGGGTTTATGAAGGTGAAAATGTAGGTATGAGCAATGGTACTAGCGTGAGCCATGCGGGTGCGGACAACTACCTTGAGCGCCGGAACTTCATTTGGGCTTCTCAGCCGGTATTATGCAAGACATATATGTGTAAGGAGTATCCAGATCCTAGACTGGCCGTCCAATCACACGAACCCTATTTTCGCGACAAGCTTGGAATGATACCGGTGCGCGGCTAATGACCTAGACTCCAATCCCTCCCTCCCTTACTCATCTGAAATTAATGGGTCACCCAGAGGCATGCAATTCATGCAGCGACGCAATTTAGTTACATACATCTAATTTGGTCCGGCAGCTCGCTTTATTAATTGTATGGTAGTTTCTCCTAGGGGGAAGTTGTGCCCCTCTTCCTTCTGTCTTCTATTCCCCGAACACTTTCACGGAGTGCTTCTGATTCGTGGATATATCTAGGACGCCAAAGTGCAAGATGCATGTATTTGTGATTGAGCATTCCCTCACCAGTGGCGTTGCTCGTCATGTAGCCGCAGTAGTTCAGAGGCTACGACGCGCAGGCGTATTACTTACAGTTATTAACGTTCGGTGAATCATATTTCCATATAATAGTTGTAATTATTTGAATTATTTGTCACCATTTCTTATTTAGTCGAATGAAGATCCTGGAAGGACATGCAGATGCAGCTACACTTCCATTCAACTTATGCTACATTTTTCGTAGACAACATCGAAAAAGAACGAGCCAGCATCATTTGAAAATCAGCTTTGCTTTTGAAACATTTCGGGCAGATTGTGATACCTATGCATCGCCGGCATGTTCCACTTACCCTGGATGTCGTTGACACATGCGCCGATATCCTCCCTGTAGGTGGGGTAGGGCGGTTCACAGCGGCACCTACAGGGGGCCTCTTCCAGAGGCACCGCTCCCGGACCTCCCCAGTCCGAGCAGAACGAGGCGCCGCATGGTCCTGTAAACCGGGCACACCTCAAACTCGACGCTCACAAAGTTAACAGCGACGACTTCTGAACGCTAGCGCATTGGTGAATATTATTGAATTCAGTCTAGACATCTGGACAATGTATTCCTTTCTTCTCGCATATTGTATTAACATGTGAACAATACTTAAGGAATTGCGGATCGAATTAGCAGTAGTCTAGATTGCCGAAAAAGTAATCTATCACAACTTTATTTAGTCTACACACGACATGAAATGGTTGATGAAGCCAGTTTAGATACCCCGAGTAATCTCCTCTTCTTGCCTTCGGAATGGCCTTCATCATGTGAGCAGGTCTTGTCATAGTTCTGGGCACACATGATATACAGAAGCGTAAGCAAATCTGTACTAACCATTAAAATGGGATTCGCGCAGCTTAAGTGGCATCTCGAAAAAAAATGGTGCCAGTCCGACGTCGAATCTGTTGGGAGATAATGGGTCGCCGACAAGTGCGCGACGCGTCGGCAGACTCGCGCACCTGCTGCTGTATTCATTCTTCTCCAATGTCCGCCTGTTTTCGTGGGAACACGGCCACCATCGGACGCCATATGTGTACGACAGCGGTGTCATTCGCAAAAACGCTACCCGGCCGCGGCCACTGCATCGGCGCCTCCGCCGCCGGAGATGCCAGCTCACCGGTCCGCTCCTTGAAAGTGAAGAGGTCGCCGTGGTAGTGTCGCGACACTATCAGCGAGCGATTGTTGCCGACGGCCGGCGCACCGGAAGCCAGGTCGAGGGCCACGACCAGGAGAAACCGGGCCCAGAGCATGACGCCCACGCGCGGCCGCCTCAGGTCATGGCAGGTCACCTGAAATGGAAACCAAGCGTTCGTCAGCGTGAGAGACGATGCACCGCGCGGGAACCGTCGCCGACTGATATGTTGTCATCAGCGCTGAGTTTCGCCGCGACTTATGCATGCGCCTGTCGCGCGGCTGTGATTTATGTTCGACCGATTGATGCTCGGCTGTTGTCTCTGTGTGTCTGAATGCCGACGCCTCCACGTTCTGCGAGTGCGGGCCGTGGCCTCACGGCGCCGTGCAGTGGAGGATTCGAGGCATGAGCCGATTAACTGTCTGCCGGGTGGCCGTGTCATGCCCTGCGTGGTGTCCTCCAGGTGAGGTCCGTGGTGAGTCTGCCGGGTGGCCGTGTCATGCCCTCCGTGGTGTCCTCCAGGTGAGGTCCGTGGTGAGTCTGCCGGGTGGCCGTGTCATACCCTCCGTGGTGTCCTCCAGGTGAGGTCCGTGGTGAGTCGTGGTGCGGCCCTCCAGAAACCGAAAGTTGCCGGCTCCGAGGCCTGTGTTCCGTCGACTCGTTGGGTTCGGACATCCACGCTGTGCCCTGGCGACACTGGTGTGAGCTTTTCGCCGCTGAGATGGAGACTTTCGTCTGGCCGATTCGCCTGATGACGCTTGCATCGGCCGGCGGTGGGTTCAGATTATCCCCGGAGTAGCTCGGGATATCATCAGCGTGAAAGACTGTCGGAGGAGACTACCATCACCAGACGGTTGGAAGGCAATCGGTTGCCCGACGGCCAGCTTTGGCGGTTGGTCGTGGGGTTGAGTCAGCGCGGGTCACGAGCCCCCTAATTGAGCTGCGCGCCTGCTGCTGTCAGGCGGGCCTGGGCGTACCGTGCTCCACCGGCAATTTCACGCGGCTAGATCGACATGTTGGTGTGCGCGGCTGGCCGTCGCCGGCTGAGTTCTCCCCATGTGGTTAGTTGCATATGCGGGACTGTGAGTTGGTGTGTGTGGCTGGCTGTCACCGGCTGAGTTCTCTCCCGTGTGGTTAGTTGCATGAGCGGGGCTCTCAGTTGGTATGTGTGGCTGGCCGTCGCCGGCTGAGTTCTCCCCGTGTGGTTAGTTGCATGAGCGGGGCTCTCAGTTGGTATGTGTGGCTGGCCGTCGCCGGCTGAGTTCTCCCCCGTGTGGTTAGTTGCACGAGCGGGGCTCTCAGTTGGTATGTGTGGCTGGCCGTCGCCGACTGACTTCTCCCCCATGTGGTTAGCTGCGGGGCTCTGAGTGAAGCGCTGTCGTGAGGAGTGGTTTATGGAGCACCTTCGGTGATCAATAAGGGGTGGGCGGCGGCAGCCCCCCCCCTCCCCACTTCCTCGCGCCTGCGCCTCCCCCACCCCTGCCCTGGGCTTGCGAGAGCGCCTCATTTATAAATAGGTCAGCTATTCACCCAACTTGCCTCTCACGAAGCCTTCGTCAATTCCACCGTCCTACGCAGCCTCGCCAGTTTCACTGTCGAAATCACGTGCTGTGCTTAAGAACAACCAGTGAGTAGGAAGAAAACTGTGGCCAATTGCCAATGGTGGTGGCCATCTTGTCACCGGTTTGACCGCAGTATTCAGGCGTGCGACAGCACAATTGCACGGATCCAGGGGCGCATGATTTTCTTAAGGGGGGGGGGCAGGCGGAAAAAATGATGAAGCAAAGAAAACTCTCGACGTGCTTCACGCGCCGAACATTTCTGGTTTTGCGTGGTAAATATATAAAAAGTTCTTGCTTTGTCTCGTGTATTATCGTTGCAAGGGGGATGACCCGGGCCCCGGGCCCCGGGCCCTCCCTTTGTTGCGCCTCTGTACGGACCCATACATCGTGCATTATTTACAGTCCTGCTCTTGATGCGAGAGCAACTGCGGAGATAATAGTCAGCTAGTCAGGCGTCATTGACGGAGAAGTCAGCTCTGATGCCAGTGGTGACGTCAAGAGGAACATTGGTGGATATCGAGCCGGACGAGGGAGGAACACTACTCCCAGAATAGTTCACGTATGCTATAAATAAGCGCGCTCTACGGCCAATCCCTCTTTACCGTTAGTTTCCTCATGTTATGTAAGTCGAAAAAAATGCATTCATTAGCACGAAGACTTAGCTAGATCACGAAGGTGGTCTATATGTTGGATTAGTGACTTTCCGATTGTTAACTGTTGCATCCTTCGCGTAATCTCGATGTAAAATTTACTCAAACTCCCGGCTTGGGGACACCCCAACAGAGACGAAATGGCAGGATAGGGAAACCGGAGTGGCGATGTGGCAAGCCCGCCTGTGAAGAACCAGCCATGGGGTGTTGCGAAAAATATCGGGCCGCCATGGTCACCCGAAATTGATTGGAAAACTGGACATCATCGTCCTCTCCCTTTCCCTGCAGCCCCTGTCTCCTGCCTACCTCTTGCCTACCTCGTGTTGCATTTCCTCTTTCCGAAGTATGTGAGATCCTCAACAGCTGACCTGCAAAATGAGCACCAGAGTGGACAGGGTGCAGTACGTGAGGTCCCAAACAGCCGGCCTGTGACATGACCACCCGAGTGGACAGGGTACAGTCACTGCTCTGACCCCGGTAGGTGGAAGTCTCCACTCGGCAATAGTGGTCAAGGAACCGCTCTGTGACAGGCTCCCCAGAGAAACCTAGTCTGGCTTCTGCCCAGCCAGACAGCCCCATGAAGACAGATATGCTGGTGTCACGGGTGATCTGTTCGGCCTGGTTGGCGAGCGTAGCATCAGAAAGCGTGACCGCTTGACTTCTTAACGGAGTTCCTAGCGGGATCTTCACTGGTCACTCCTCGATGCCTGCTATTGGTGTCATTGCATCGTAGCCTGTGGTAGCATTGGTAGCCAGTGGTGCCAGTGGTGGCTAGGTGCGCAAGCTATATTTATTTGTGTGTTTATTGGGTGGTTCTCGACGCACTTTATTCACGATCGCGGTTAATGGCCCCGTCCACACTGTTTCGCCGGTGGGCCGCGGGATTGGGTGCAGTGTTGAACCCGGGACCTTTGGTACCCAGGGCTCAACACCTTAACCACTCGGCCATTCCCGCCGCCTAGGTGCGCTAGCATCACCTGTTGATATGTCGGTCATTCATTTTGCATAAGGTGAAGTATAAATCTTCTCGGAGATAGTATGTGGAAAATTTAACTAATGTCACATCGCTGATTGAAAAATACTCCTCTCCATACACACATATTCGTGATGAAATTTTCGGGCTGCAACTGCAATTCCCAAAACGTGTGTATTTTCGCATAATTCCTCTGTAATCGCATATCCAGCAATATAAATGGACCCATGCAGAGTAAAGGCCTGTTAACACGCGGCAGAATTCCGGCAGAATCTTTCCTCGGCAGACACGACGTTCGCGACGTCGGCGGCAGAAGCTGGCAGGCAGTGGGAGAAACAAGCAGGCGGCGGCAGACTCTGACGTCACGTTTCATTCTGCCAACGTCATACTAGCGGGCTGACGTAATCTATCCAATGCGCCATGAGGCGCACCGGGTGCATGTTTACTGCGCCACAAATGATCCGCTGCATTACTAATTAATCCAAGTGGTACCACTCACGGTATTCCCCAGATAGCATTAATTCCTAGATATTGGGTACTAGCTTATTACAAGAAGGCCACTTGCATGTGAAAGGTAATGGCTTTATATGGGTGACATGGTAATAAGGTTACGATAACAGATAAGGGGAGGAAAATATCTTCCTGTTAAAGAGCTGAAAATGGTGCCAAAACTGAAGTGTCAAAACTGCTCATTCCAACCAGGATGAGGGACAAGGTCGCAGGAACCGAACGGGGGGGGGGAGGGTAAGGGGTAACCATCCAAACTTTGAACAAGTTGAGCATTAGCCGTATAGGTGTTGCATAGGAAGAACCGACCTTCCAAAGTGATTTCTGTTGCCAAACCGAATTTTGAGTTAATTCATTCCATGTAACAGCAAAGGTCAAATGTTAAACCTGGCAACTGGTGCTGTATCAGCAACACCAAGAGTGCACAAGGTTCCACCCCTCAGCAAACTCCATTTGGTGGCAGGAGCCTACTTCCCAAAAAAACACGTGAATTAGAAATGCCATCTTTTGAATATTTTTTTATTTAAATACAGGGAATATTACAAAGTACAAGGGAATGCACAATTTACTGCCCGATATGTCCTCCCACAACACTCAGTATTCAATTGTAACGAATGTAGCCACCGAAAGGCCGAACAGCAACCACAAAGACCGTCCGACGCTCGCGTCCGACGGTCTTTGTGGTCCGACCTTCCGACTTGAAATATTTCCAGTTGTCTGTCGCCGACTTCGCCGACGTCGACAAAGCTACTATATTATAATCGCTATGGCTAACGCATTGCGTGACATCATCCATTTATGCAGTGACGTCAGAGGCTGTGGACGTCGCTGACGTCGGGTTCTGCTCGATTCTGCCGGGTCCTACTCAGTACTGCCAACGTTACGATTCTGCCGGGAGTCTGCCGGGTTTCTGCCGCGTGTAAACAGACATTGAAGCAGCTCATCGGAGCTCACTCTGCCCATTTATTGTGGCCGATGTTTTCAAATCCGACAGCCCCCCCCCCAGTAAATGTTCGTCAGCAGTGTTCCGCGCCTCCGTCTGTAGCCACAACAGAGCGTACCGGGTGTGGAGACAAGCATTAGCCCGGTCCTCGAGCTCCGATCCAGTAATCAGGACGGAGCGTAACGGGGGTGGAGACGATGATCGTTAGCCCGGTCCTCGAGCTTCGATCCAGTAATCACGAAGAGCGTATCGGGGGTGGAAACGACGAGCGTTAGCCCGGTCCTCCAGCTCCGATTCAGTACTCACGAAGAGAGTACCGGGGGTGGAGACGACGAGCGTTAGCCCGAACCTCGAGTTTCGATCCAGTAATCACGACAGAGCGTACTGGGGGTGGAGACGACGATCGTTAGCCGGGCCCTCGAGCTCCGATCAGGTCCGGTTCAGCTGTGAACGTTTAGCGCAGACATACCGGCGGGGACAGCTGCCACCAGGGGTGGGTCATTGGACCGTTGTACTGTTGTCACGCTTGGCCGGACAGCCTGTGCTGCCGACGCATGGTCACGCGCCATCAGATGCGGCCGAGTGCGCAGGAACGTCCAGCACCGGGTCAGAGCGCACCCTGACCCGGTCTTTCGAACAAAGCCGTGGCTTCCGCTTCATTCGAGCACTTATCGAAACTCTTCAGCCCCGACAGACTATCGGAGAACACGTCCGCTTCAATGCATCGACACGGCACTGAGCTGTTGTGTGAGAAGCACGTGTAAAAGCACCGGTACTGAGCCAGTGAGGTTCATTGTCGGCTGTCATCGTCGCGCTTTCCTGAGAGACTAGTCAACCGGAAGTGGCATTCATACTCTACCATTGCACTGCACTATGAAAATTTAGTCTCGATTTTGAAAGGCTGTCTCTGTCCAATTTCTGTCCCTGTCCCAGGCTGCCTCATTTCATTCCGAAATATACATTACGAAGAGTTTTGTAAGAATAATTTGTATTTACCTTTTTACAACTGTTATCTGCATTGCCTTACGTTTCAATAGCATGTAAGTATACCTTTGTGATAAATACTACGCTTCCTCCCAAGCGTCAGTCGTTCAGAGGCTGAGGACTATGCTCTACCCTGAAGCAGAGAGCAATGATCGATAAAGCCGGCGAGAAATTACGCTGGATGTCCGTCCCACCCGAGAGTCACTGTTGGGACGGATCGGTCTGCGAGCGGCCGCTGGAGAAACAGTGGCGTGCTGCCGTCGGCGCTGGCCGCCAAAAATGGCCGGCCTCCACAGCAGCAAGGTGAAATTGGCCTCCCACTCTGCCGAACAACAGCCTCCGTGCTGTACCGTTGTCGCTTTCAAAGGGCGTTTTGTCATCAGGTGCCGTTGTTCCGTCTGTAGATCACGTGCGGCTAAACAGGGCATTCAAGGTCTGACACGAACGACAATCGTGGGCACGGCGAGGTGGGTCTCCTTGGCTGGCTACTGAGGTGGGTCTCCTCGGCTGGCTACTCGGACGAGGCGCGGTACGAGTTAGGGCCGTTTTGCATACGCATGTGCTGTGAGTGTGCAGCAAGCGTTCGAAACCTGGAGAAAAGTGGTGCGAAAACCTTAGCAGCGAAAGAGGAATGAGTAATTACGCGTGTTTTTACTTCAACAAGTAGTATGGTTTGCTCAGGTGCGTACGTTATAAACCCAGCAATGCCAAAACAAAATAGCCAAAGTCCGAATTTGGCTGGGTGCTGATCGTGTAAAAAAAATGATAAAGGTCTACATCACTACATTTTCGCAGCTACTGAGACCGATCGAGTTTGTAACACAAACATATATCTGTTGTATCGATCGCATGGGAGCACCAAGCCAAGAGCAAAAACAAATCAGAGGAACGTAGATGAGTCCACATTCCTCCCTATCGCCCGAGACCACCTTGTGTGACGACCGCCGGCCTCCAACTGCACCCGGTGACCCTGTCTGAGCTATCTAGAGTCATCTGCGACCAGTCTTTGTCTAGAGCGTTTGGCGTTGATGGCGTACCACTGCACGTTCTCCGCAAATTGTTTCGTGTTCTCGGGCCTCACCTACTTCACTTCATTAATACCTTTGTCGTATCTTGCATGTTCCCTGCCTCGTGGTAAACTTCCTCTGTTGCTCCACTTCACAAATCTGGACCTCGCGATATCACCAGTAACTTTCGTCCAATCTCTATCTTGTCAGTCTTCTTCAAGTTATGTGAAAAAGTAGTCTACTCAGCTGTCGTTATCTAGTTACTGATCTAGTTACTCTCCTATCTAGTTACTCTTATAACATGCTTGTCTCCTTTCAGTATGCCTACAGGCCATGGCATTCGACGGAGGACACCCTGGTCGACGCTGTCGAGTGGATCACACGTCGTGTCGACACTGGTCATATCGTTTCGGTCATTTCCATCGACTTGAGCAAAGCATTCGACAGCTTCAACCATGATGTCCTCCTGCAGAAGCTGCAGTGGTACGGCGTCAACAAGAGGTGGTTCCACAGTCACCTCACTGACCGGTGGCAGGTGATGAGGGGAGACTCTTTATCCCTTCCGCTATCACATGGTGTCCCTCAGGGATCCCTCGTCGGTCCCTTGCTCTTTAGCATCTTCACGAATGACTTGTCAGCCTACCTTTCATACGGAAGTCTAGTATCATATGCTGATGACACCCAGCTGCTAGATTCTACACATTCTGATGACTTATCCGTTCTGAAATCACGGCAGAAGATAATTATTGCTTCACATCTAACTTCCTGAAGATGAGCCCCACTAAAACTACCCTACTCCTTGTCAGCACGGCCCAATCCCTCAAGAACGCTATATCCTTCCAACTCATCATTGGCAGTCACGTCCTAACCCCCTCGCCACTCGTGAAGATGCTGGGGGTCATCATCGACCGCACCCTATCCTGGGAGGAGCACATGTCCCACGTTGTCAAAAAGTGCAACTCCATTTTGTTCTGTTTCCACAAATTCCGTCACCATCTCACACTCGAATCACGTAAACTCCTGATTCAGTCTCTCGTCTTCTCACACATCATATACTGCCTCACCGTCTGGGGTGGGGCTGCCCAATGTCACCTCGGAAGAGTGCAGAAGGCGATTAACTTCGGGGCTGAGATCGTCTCTAGGACTCGTCTTCGTGATCACATCTCGCCGACAGTAGCAAAGCTGGGCTGGTGTAGTGTCCGTAACCTCATCACCCACCGCGATAACATCGCCGTGTTTAGAGCCCTGAATGATCCGGGGGCCCCTGAGGCGATTCGTTCTCTGTTGAGGCGGCGGTCCGATGTCTCCCGGCGCTCCACCGGTGTACGGTGACTCGGACGCTGGAGGCCTTTTCGCCTGAGCATGTCACGTAGAGCTTTCGCCTTCCGGGCAGCTCCGCCCTGGAACCTTATGTCGCCGGCCACTTCCGCTTCTCGGACACGGGGCGAGTTTTTCGCGATGCTTAGCGACGACCTTTAAATCGACTGCACGTGTCCGATGTTATATATTAATTATATTATTTCATTGCTTCCATTTTTGCTCATGTTTACGTAGTGTTATCTGACTGTAAGCCGACGCAAACCAAATATTAATCCATTTCATGAGACTGCGGCCAATCAATATAATTCGCATTCAGTATCGATTCCCGACAGGTATCCACGGTCCATGTGAATATTTCATCGTGACACAGGCATTTCCGCTTTGCACCCCGGCGTGTCCATCCAGTGCTCTTATTGGTTGTTGTGATTGTACGACGCACTCGCCAGCTGAGGCCATATGGCGTCGCCTGCCTCTCACACTGGCGGTTGGTTGGTTGGTTATTTGGGCTTAAGGGCGCATCGACTGCGTTGGTCATACAGCGCCCATTCACCCTGGCGGGAAGTGTTCTTATGAAGACCACGCTGTTCAAAGGCCAACTTCGGTGGTGAAACTTTGTCGTGATTATCAAGAATGATCCAGCAGCATGCTCAAAGCTGCCAGGAAGCAGCTATGTCTAACTGAAATCAGCTCTCACTGATGCATCAATTTCAGCCTCGTCGTTGAGATAAGGTCATGCCGGGATGTTCCTGGGCGTCCCCGATGAGGGACGTGTGTTCAAGCTTTTTGGAATTTACCATTAAGCCGGCGGCATTGCATAGGAGTCGACATTTCCTCGCCCTGTCACTGAAGTCACTGATTCGACATCCTTACCGTGTCACTGAAGCCAATGAGTCGACATCTCACCTTGTCACTGAAGTCACTGAGTCGACATCTCACCCTGTCACTGAAGTCACTGAGTCGGCATCTCCTTACCGTGTCACTGAAGCCACTGAGTCGCCATCTCATCCTGTCACTGAAGTAACTGTGTCGACATCTCCTTACCGTGTCACTGAAGCCACTGAGTTGACATCTCATCCCGTCATTGAAGTCACTGAGTCGACATCTTACCCCGTCACTGAAGCCACTGAGTCGACATTTCCTCGCCCTGTCACTGAAGTCACTGAGTCGACATCTCCTTACCGTGTCACTGAAGCCACTGAGTCGACATCTTCTCACCATGTCGACAATCTATTAAAAATTCCTCCCGTTGTCCAATAACAACGGAACCATCGACGATGACCTCCGCTTACCTCGCCGTCTGGACCGCTCACGGCGACATGTAGCACACTTGTCACACTGTTCGAGATACGTCATCAATCGTCGACTGACGTCATCAATCGTCGACCGTGTCTGGTGTACGAGAATCGATCCCATCGATCCCGACCGTCAATTATATTCCTTATGGTGTTCATTATGGTCGTGCGAAGATTATATTCTGACATAGTTCCGGTGTTCGGCCATCGGCGATCCAGAGACTGTACCAGCCGACAGAGAGTTTCTACTCGGTGGAGACTGCAGCGCTCGACAGGGCGCTATCGTAAGGAGACAGCAGCACGTGGTGTGCGTATAGCACCATTTCGGGAGAGTGAGAAAACGGCTGATACTGGTCCGTCGTTGGCTGCCATGTTGGCTTATCATTTACGGCGTATTGATTGGCAATGTGCGGGGTTGTGTGAAACACTAGGGAATAATTTGGGTGATGGTGGTGACGCTGGTGTCTTCATACCCACTGGTGGTTGGCTTGGCCATGGCAGGGGATGACATGGTGAGGCGAGTAAAATAGCACGGTACCATCTGAATGCCGCATTATCACTCCACTACACTATTATTAACAATGTATTTCACAAACAAAATGGGCTCAGAGGCGTTCTCTTTCCGTCGAAGTTAATGTAGCGGCCACAACATGTGCGACATTGCGCTACTCACCCATATTTGTGGCTGATTAAAGCTACTTGTTTCTCGGCAGACACCAAGCACTTGGAAAAGCACATTGTTGTTGAGTTACCTCCACAAGAAGATGTTTTCAGCATGTGCCCTTTGTTACATACGGCTATCTCAGGCGCATGGGAGACATTTTGTGATATCGATATGCATTAAGTAGGACATCCCAGCATCGGAGGGGATCAACTCCATGGGCCCCGAGTTCAGTTCACGATACGGGGCAGATGGTCAGTGACCCATCAAGGCGACAATGGCATACACTGGCCGTGATAACACCACAGTGTGCTGATTCCGGGAACAGCCGTATTGTCACATACTGGTCATGGTGACACAACAGTGTGCTGACATGTGGAACAGCCATACTGGGACATACTGGCCATGGTGACAATAGTGTGCTGACATGTGGAACAGCCATACTGGGACATACTGGCCATGGTGACAATAGTGTGCTGAGTTCGGAAACAGCTGTACTGGCATATACTGGCCGTGGTGATACTACAGTGTGCTGATATGGGGAACAACCATACTGGCATACACTGACCGTAGTAACACCACAGTGTTCTGATATGGGGCACAACCATACTGGCGCTGATATGGGGCACAACCATACTGGCATACACTGACCGTGGTAACACCACAGTGTGCTGAGTCCGGTAGCAGCCATATTGCCACATACTGGAAGGTGTTGTAGGCTGCTCCCTCGAGCGGGAGTATCGAATCAGACGAAATAGCAGTGTGTCATCATACATAATCGTATCCAATATGGCAAGCATGATGATTCTAGCCCGCCCGCATTCGTTTCGATTTCCTTCCCACCGTTGTGATGAATCTAGTCCTGGTACCTGACCAAAATCCGACTAAAAGGGTGAGCGGGACAGTCATGCCAGCGACAGTCTGCAGTGGTACCAGTGGAGCGGCCGCTCCATGGAGCGGCGGCGCGTCGGAAGGGGTGGTTAGGGTGTGCACGTCCGTGTGTCGCCAGACTGTCGCCAGGCGGCGGTCCGTCAGAAGGGGTGGTTAGGGTGTGCACGTCCGTGTGTCACCAGACTGTCGCCAGGCGGCAGTCCGTCAGAAGGGGTGGTTAGGGTGTGCACGTCCGTGTGTCACCAGACTGTCGCCAGGCGGCGGTCCGTCAGAAGGGGTGGTTAGGGTGTGCACGTACGTGTGTCACCAGACTGTCGCCAGGCGGCAGTCTGTCAGAAGGGGTGGTTAGGGTGTGCACGTCCGTGTGTCACCAGACTGTCGCCAGGCGGCGGTCCGTCAGAAGGGGTGGTTAGGGTGTGCACGTCCGTGTGTCACCAGACTGTCGCCAGGCGGCGGTCCGTCAGAAGGGGTGGTTAGGGTGTGCACGTCCGTGTGTCACCAGACTGTCGCCATGCGGCGGTCCGTCAGAAGGGGTGGTTAGGGTGTGCACGTCCGTGTGTCACCAGACTGTCGCCAGGCGGCGGTCCGTCGGAAGGGGTGGTTAGGGTGTGCACGTACGTGTGTCGCCAGACTGTCGCCAGGCGGCAGTCCGTCAGAAGGGATGGTTAGGGTGTGCACGTCCGTGTGTCACCAGACTGTCGCCAGGCGGCGCGGCCGGCAGGAAGGCCACACGCGCGTCACGTGGCCGCCGACTTCCTGATGCATCTGGCGGGCTCAGTGGGCCGTGACGGAGGCGAGAGTCGTTGGCCGCGCCTCGGACCATCGCCGGTCAATGGCCCGTGACAGGAGCGGCCGGCGGACGGGCCTAGTCTGCAGATCACACCATCGGTACCTGGCCACGGCGGGCCACATGGCCTAGCCTACTCTGCAGATCACACCATCGGTACCTGGTCACGGCGGGTCACTCTGCAGGCCACACCATCGGTACTTGGGTACCTGACCTCGGTGGGCCACATGGCCTGCCGAGGCCAGGTACTCTGTAGGTCACACGACCGATACCTGACCAGGGCAGGTCATGCGGCCCGTACTTTACTAGGCATGAACTATGTGCACACTGATTTTCATTCCCCATACCAAGGAATGGTGGGTGCACTGGTGTCCATGTGCCTGAGGCAGGCAACACTCTAATGCGCTCTGGGTTTCCTGCAGACATCCGCACTTCTATTTGAGTCACGAAGCAATTTGTGAGCTATTCTGGCTAATGCCGGTGTTCCATGTAGCGACAAGTAGCAAAGCTTAATGACTTCAGCTAACAATGTCAACTCTGACCCCAGAATGTCCTCAGACCGGCTCGCACGGTGAAAGTGGGAAGCGCAAGTAGCAAGCGGCAACAATGTCAGTTCATCGTTACGTTAATCCGTTGCATTGATCTTGGGCCGTTTGCTGTGTGAAAGTAGTCAAAAGAACGGAAGCACGTCGTGATGTAGAGCAGTGGAACGTCCGAAGGTAACGGACCGTGCCCTTGGGGCGTGAGGGATCGCCTCAAAGACATTATCAGATGTAAGTCGGTGGAAGACCTTCAGAGTGTTTCTTCGTAGCTACGTTTCAGCCGCTGAACACTGGACAGCTTTATGACACCCATCTGAGTGGGCACCTCCACGTAGCCGGGTTGCGAAGGTTGCCAGAGCACGGGTCGGCCATGCGGAAGGATCGAGCTGAGCCCGGCTCATCGATTGAAGGCCATTCCACCGCGGTGCGGAACAATCGGAACGCTCTGACACGGTCAGCGGCGCAGCGTCACGGCTCGTTGAGCCACCCAATCAGGCTCGGAACACACGCGCGCGCGTCGCGTCTCCAACACAGACGGAAGGCGTACATTCCAGCAGCGTTGTAACTCACTTCCGGACCGGGCCCGCGTCGTCGGCCGGGTCTCCGACACAAGCCGAGGCAATTACGGCCGACACGATGCCGCGTCGCCTGAGAACTGGTGGCCGTGAGCGCGGGCAGCAGCTTGACGGTGCCGGCGGGACATTCGTCACATCTCTCCCGGCCACCCGCTGCCGACGGCACCGACCGCGTGCATAACAGGGGGCAGCCAGCCATGACCGGTGGTCAGTGAGCGGCCGCTCTAACTGTACTGGCGCTAGCCGGCGTGAAACAGGGCCGCGGCCGCCGCGCCGTGGCCGCCTGCTGGCCGCGCGCCCCAGCCGCCAGCCGAGAGACGGCGTCGTCGAGAGTCGCTCGGCAGATGGCTCGTTCCGTCCGCAGCCGGCGGGCGCCGCGGCCACCGCGGTCCGCGTCTCCGCGCCGGAGACGCACACGCAGACGGAATGACGGTCGACGGGACCGGCGGCCGGCTTGATCAGTCGGCACGAGCCGGGTGTTCCACCGGAGCGGTCCACCGCCACTGCCGCGCCGAGCGCCGTGACCCACCGCCGGCGCCGCAGCACCACTTGCCTGATTGGCGATTAGCGTTGCGGCGCGCGTGGCAGGCGGGCGTCGGCGACACGACGTGTGTGTGCAGTGGCGCGAGGCAGGGCGCACCAGCCGCCGCCCGGCTCGACAGGCGGCCACTCGGTCAGCCGGCCGCTTTACATAGCTAACTAGCCGACACGGCGGCCGCTGATTGACGGACGGACCGTGTCGGGACCCGTGCGTCGGCGCCACCATTGAGCGGTGACATGGATTCGTCGTGTTCACCGAGTTCTGACAATGGCCGGGGCGGGGCGTGATCGGTGGCGCGGCGGAGCCAGCGTGGCCGTCGAGTCGCCAGCGGCGCCGGCGTGCTCCGCGCGCGCCCGCCGTCCCCCAGCCGCTCACTGCCGGCGACGTTCTGACAATGGCCGGGGCGGGGCGTGATCGGTGGCGTGGCGGAGCCAGCGTGGCCGTCGAGTGGCCAGCGGCGCCGGCGTGCTCGGCGCGCGCCCGCCGTCCCCCGGCCGCTCACTGCCGGCGACGTTCTGACAATGGCCGGGGCGGGGCGTGATCGGTGGCGCGGTCGGTGGCGCGGCGGAGCCAGCGTGGCCGTCGAGTGGCCAGCGGCGCCGGCGTGCTCCGCGCGCGCCCGCCGTCCCCGGCCGCTCACTGCCGGCGACGTTCTGACAATGGCCGGGGCGGGGCGTGATCGGTGGCGCGGTCGGTGGCGCGGCGGAGCCAGCGTGGCCGTCGAGTCGCCAGCGGCGCCGGCGTGCTCCGCGCGCGCCCGCCGTCCCCCGGCCGCTCACTGCCGGCGACGTTCCGGAAGCACACGCAGCGCTGGCTTCGCGGAGATACACGGATAATACTCACACTGAACGGCTTTAGCAACGCCTTGGAAGTGGCTCAGCTGGTTGAGAAGTAAAGTGGCGACTGGGACTCTACTTTCGGTCGTCCGTGTTCTTGATCGGACAATATAAGGAGAAGTAGTTTTTGAATGTCTGATGGTGCAGCGGTTCCTCATATCTCTTGACGGTTGGCACCCGAAGGATAAGAGACGATTGTGGACGTCGGACCGATATCATTTTAAAGTCATTAGTTTTAGAAACTTCCGAAGCCTTTCGTGAAATAATTGAGAGGCGCTCATCATTAAGGTGGAGGGGGGGCGCATCGACTACTCAGAAGTATATAATATCCGGAAGCTTTATGATAGCTAGATAGAAGATAGTAGAGAGTAGATTGTGCTAGATAGTAGCTATCCAGAAGTTTATTATTTGCATTACAACGACCATGCAGGTCCGCTAGGTGATTTTCGGTCACTACGCATTGCGTTGCGATGCGTTTCAGATATCAAGCTTCAATAATTACCCAGCACAGAGTTTTACCTTCATGCCAAGTGTCGTCATCCTGACCTGCAGGGCTTCGTTGTCGGACCTCTCAGGTTTCTTGAGCCCCTGGACTTCAAGGGTATAAAATAGACGTTGCAAGCAAAGGCAAGAATTGTGAAGTTCAAAAAGCACGATAATATTACGAATTTGTTGACAAAGAAACCGAGGAAGAGGCGTTTTCATTCGGGCCGGTTACAATCGCTTACAAGCCAAAGCAGCAGTTGCCAAAGTAAAAAATAATGATATTACAAGGCGTTGAAATGAAAAAGGATGGCAGTTTCCATTTCAACTAACTTCAGTCAATTACTTCACAAGACACATTTTATCTTCAATAATGCACATTTTTAAATATTTTGTTTGTTTCCATTCATCTCTAACGGTAAACTTTACCCGTCACTGCTTTCATGACATTAACCTACATTCAGCCTTGTGTATATTATATTACTGGAGGAAGGGGCTGCACCACATCAAAACCGCTAGATAAATATCACATTGTATGGATTCATTCTTTTTACCTGACGCATAATGCATGAACATAATGCTAAATGTCAACAAGTTTGGCGACTCATTCCCACATTCCCCTCCCCTCCCTTCGAAATCCGTGTCTGGAGGCTCCAAGCTCCACCACTGCATCCCTGAATACCCGCACTCCTGCACCTCCGTTGGTAAACATTCACAAGACGAAGTCCGCTTCGCTATAAAGAGAGAACTGCAACCCATGGTCACTAGCAAAGGTTTTGATATGTCTTCAGCTTTTATTGCTTTTATTGATCTATTTCGTCCATGTATTTTATTATTATTTAAGCAATGATCAGCGAGGAAACCTCTATCACAGACGAAATCATTTTACATCAGAATACACATAGCATGCATTCTTAGTTAAGCCCGGTTCACATCGCGCCCGTCTCAGATTTTATGCCCGTCCGACGTCCGTCTCGAACGGAACGGAAACAAGTGGAAAATCATGGGCACTCCGTTCAACTCAGTCATGACGGACGTAAATTGTGCGTTTCTGGCGCAGTCGTGTCAATTGTGCTACTAGAAGTTCGCTCATGAAGACGCAGAAGAGAAGGGTAGGTAAGCTGGACAGACAGTTGCCTTTTGATTTCTTCAGCATCACTGAGCAAAGTTAGTTCGTTCGTAAAGTTATTTACGAATAAAAGTACTGATCTGTGCTATCAATCATACTTAGCTGTCATCAGGGTCGTCAATTTCTGAAAAGCATTGGAGTGCTCAGTGCCCAATACCTACATGAAGGAAATGGGAGGAAAGGCGGAATGCAAAGAAGTCGAGAAGCACGGGCAATCCTTCCAGTTACGTTCTCGAAGCATTCGAAGGCGCGTTTGTGTTTGTGGCGCAAAGGTCGAAACCATTCCAACTATTGGACGGACGTCGGACGGGCGTAAATTGTCGCACCCAAGACACCTTTGCACACCGCGCCCGTTGAAAACGGATAGCCGCAGGCGTTTTCACGGACAGCTGATGGACGTCCGACGGACGTACAACTTGAAACGGGCGCGGTGTTACTCGGGCATTACTGTATAATATAGGCACATTTGATGAAAACAGCTACGTGCATGCATCTACTCGCATGTACATATTGCACAGGAATGAACATGCAAGCACACCTTACGGAGGCGTCAACGCCTTCCGTTTCCAGGCGGGATCCAACCACAGGGGTGCAGGAATCATTGATGTGTCTGAGGAGTAAGGCCGTGACCGTCCCCTATCCTAGATGTAGTTCGGACCTCGGGGACCCCAGTGGTGTCGACGCCCTTGATTGCACCCCCAGGGGCGCAAATGAATGTGGTGATGGACGGCCACGCGAAAAGAATGTGGAGCGGTATGGAATGCCTCGGTAGCAGAATTGAGTTAGTTATTTGGGTGCCAAGGGCGCATCGACTGGGAAACAGCATTTAGTTAGTTGTTTGGGTGTCAAGGGCGCATCGACTGGGAAACAACATTTAGTTAGTTGTTTGGGTGTCAAGGGCGCATTGACTGGGAAACAGTATTGAATCAAACAAAATATCTCGCCAGACGTGGGATTATCTAATATACAACCATTTTAATAGCATTTGCACGAGCGTATGGTGCAGTTGAAAGCATAATCTGAAAGTTGCGCGAGCAGGATTACAAGGCGAAAAACACTCGAATAAAAAGAAGGAGGCTATCCTGGTAGTAAGTATGCCTCGGAGAATCATCCTATGCTACACGTTGCGTGGTTTCAGTCGTGCAAGCTTTACTGCCTCAATAGGGTGTAACAGACAATTAGATGCTATTGGCTAACAACAGTGCAAGCTGAGCCACGTACAAATTTGTGTTGGACCCTCTCAACCCTATCTAGGTGTGCTGCAGCCGCTCTGACCCAAATCACGATGCAGTATTCAAAATCCGTTCTGACCTACATGTGCATAAAAAAGTTATAAAAAGGAGTCTTGTTTTGTATTGTTTCAATAACCTTCGCGTTAGCATTACATTTGTGCATACTGGATGCTCACTCACGGAACCCATATTACACACATGGATGAGCATGTCTAATGGTGGGCGTCCAAGCCCTCCATCCATGTGACCCATTCCATGGCCGATCAGCAACAGTTTGTTGGTTGTGAACCTTGTTTGAATGAATACCAAACAAATCACAATTTACATGCATTTTCTTGCATGTCATCATCATCGTGTTATTGGTACGCGATTTAGCGGATTGTTGCGGGCTACTTTGCTATTATCTGATGAAAGATAGTGTTTGGTACGAATTACTCCGGGAATATTGCAGTTTCTATCGTACCTGTAGCTGCAGCTTTCATTTCAGCTGTGCAGTTTCTACAAGTCTTTATGAAATGAAATTTAAAAAATGTTTGTGATTTAAAATTCATGCTTGATGGAAACTAAAAAGTCAGTACCAGCTTCTCAGGTCCATAAATTCCCTTTTTTCCTGTTCATTCCTCGAGGTATTTGGACTAACGGTTATTTTAGTGTAACTCGAATTTGCTTACACTCGAACGTAGTCAGGAGCGTAGCACTTGTCGCGCACATCCATTTCGATGTGGTGCATACTCATGCTCACCTTCAGGTGCGACGTCAACATGCACCCATACAGAAGGTGCTACAGCGAACGGAAGCCCGCCTCAGATGTCAGCTACCGTGCATCAGATGCCCTAGCCAGAGCGCAGCTCAGATGAAATTAGCCATGAGTCAATACTAGGTGCATGTGTCCATGTTCGGGTGTCCAGATGTAACTATGCGGACCAGATGATTGGTATGCAACTGTGTACAATATACTCGACATGTAGGTGTGCGAAAATATAAATATGACATGCCCGTGAACACCTTTGATCCAAACGGTTTACCGTGCCTCATGTATGCTTTTCCTTGAGGAACCCCACGGCTGCCCCGCACCAAGGTACGTGAAAGACATCTGGTCATGCAGTATAGCTACCCCAAAATTGTTCTAACATATACCGCACCCAAAAAGTGGTCAAACGCGGGACCACGGCCGATCCACCAGATCTGGCAACACCCCATCTCCAAACTATTAGCTGATCCACCTGATCTGCCAATGCACCACCTCTCCATCTAGCACCGACCCACCTGGTCTGGCGAGACACCACCTCTCCACCTAGCACTGACCCACCTGGTCTGGCGAGACACCACCTCTCCACCTAGCACCGACCCACCTGGTCCGGCGAGACACCACCTCTCCACCTAGCACCGACCCACCTGGTCCGGCGAGACACCACCTCTCCACCTAGCACCGACCCACCTGGTCTGGCGAGACACCACCTCTCCACCTAGCACCGACCCACCTGGTCTGGCGAGACACCACATCTCCACCTAGCACCGACCCACCTGGTCTGGCGAGACACCACCTCTCCACCTAGCACTGACCCACCTGGTCTGGCGAGACACCACCTCTCCACCTAGCACCGACCCACCTGGTCTGGCGAAACACCACCTCTCCACCTAGCACCGACCCACCTGGTCTGGCGAGACACCACATCTCCACCTAGCACCGACCCACCTGGTCCGGCGAGACACCACCTCTCCATGCGGCCTATCCGACAGAGCCCGGAGCCCGCTGGCCGCTCGGTCTGGCCGTCTGCACGGTGGACACCCAGCAGCACTCTGCGCCGCGGCGCGTGAACCACTGGCGCGCCGCCGCACTGGCCGCTCCGACCGACGGTGGCGCCTCCTGTCAGACGATCCCGCGTCAGCCGGGCAGGCGCGACAACAGCCAGCCCTCAGGTCAAGGGTGTCGCCCCGTCACCGGGAGGTCAGAGGTGGCTGCCACCTCTGGGTAGGAAAGGACAGGCAGAGGGTGGTTACCACGGCGCGGTACATCCAGCCGTTGTTGGATCCGGCCAGTCGTAGCGTAGTGGGTTGTGGGCGTGAGTAGTCTTGTGGGTGGATGTCCGTCTCCCAACCGAAGGGTTGTGGGTTCGAGTCCCACCTATCGCTTTTCCTCGCCCGCGACCAATCGTTGCGAAATATTGGCGACGCTATGTGCTCCACGTCGTAAAACTAATAACGACCACCACCACCGTAATACGTCGTACCTGTGGTTGTGGGTTTCACTGGATGAATGACTTGGCGTGCTGTCGTTCTGTGATGATGTCCGGACCGCGAGTTTGGAACCACGTGTCTCTGAGAATGTTTCTCGACAGACATCCACCGACAAGAGACTTCTAGCAAGAGTTACCTTGTGAGCAATATGCCCATGAATTAAACCTGAGCCTTCAGCTTGTTGCGCGGAATTTGTTTTTAGACTTGGATTCGTGGGCTCCGCCACATGGGGTAAGGGCTGCAACCTTACACCTGTAATCGTCGGGTGTAAGTGTATCCCTTAATATATCGCCCCCTATTATTTTCTTCCGCTGCATATCCTGCTTTCACGGATAGTTTTATCAAACATCACGCACCACTCAATCTCGATGCATGTATGATCATTAAGAAAACTCTGCGAACCCGGAGTCGCGGCTTAGATAGCTCAGTTAGTGAAGCGATGACCGTCCTGACAAGATAGGATTCGAGTCGCTACCGGTGCTCGAATTTAGCTCCGATCGAGAGAATCAGCTGGTGGCTGGCCATATATGCTCGGAGGTGCGGCGCCGGGGCGACAGTGCATATTCTATTATCATACATTGAAAGGAAGTGCACGTTTGTTTCAGGTGACAGATCCTGTAATGAAGCCAATATCGAGCCCCTTTCTCGGAATGCGTTTCGCTTCTATTATTGCGCCATGACGCAGTCGGAAGTCATTGCACCGTCACACCATTGTGACACCCATGTGAGTGTGCTCGGGTGGTGCGCGACTGGCCCTGGCCAGGAGTCGTCGCAGGGTAGCCGATGAGGTCAGACGTGACCGGGCGGGTGAGGGTGAGAGAAGCTGCCGAGCGAACCGCCCGTTGAACGGCTGTCCGTCACGGATGCCTGCAGGAATTTGGAGGCTCGGATGGGGAAACGGCACGTGTCAGTGTCATTGCCGTTGAAACTGTTGCACAAGTGTTCACCGCATTGCTTAATTATCAGCCCGGTCAATATAAGAACATAAACGGCTATTTTCTTCCTTGGATGTGTTGTTGTGTGTTTTGTGTGTTAAAGCTTGATAAAACACCCATAGGAAGAACAGCCAAGCTGTTCGGAAAATCTGAAGGTAAAAAACCAAGCGCAAAATATAGGGTAGCCGTTCGTTTTTGCCAAATTGAATCGGTCCATTCCTACCTATTGGAAAATAACCTATATGTTTGTGTCATGCGAGTCAGGAGAGGAAGGCAGCGTGTAACGCGTGCCTTATGGCTTGCAACGTCACATCAAGTCATCTCGAACAAGATGGAAAACAGTCAGTGCATCAAATAAATTCGGAAGTTTGGTGTGATGTAAAGAGCGGAAAAGTAGCTCGATGAGCGCCGGGTGCGTCGGTCATCCCCGAGAGGAGCTCGAAGCGAAATTTGCGCATGAGTGTTGATGAAATACTGGAGAATGGAGCGACGATGAGGAGCGTGTGTTGGTTTTACGGGGACACATTTGATGGAATGACAACCAGGGCGGATAAATGGTGTGGCACTGAGGGCATGTGCCCCCATATGGAAAAAAGCGTCCCTCTGGCCGGGAAAAGGCTCCCCTCTGAAAAGGTTTCAGTGTACCCTCTCGAGTTTTTCAACTAGAGGTACCCCTATGAAAGAAAAGGCACCCCCTTGGAAGGAAAGGCCGAGTGTATTCAGTGTTCAGGATGGACCGAGTGTAACCCGCCCCATCGAATTTTTCAGCCAGAGGCGCCCCTCCAGGTGCTTTCGCAGTGGCGCCGCTCCAAAGAAATGGCGCCCCTCCAGACAAGTGCCCTCATGACAATTCCTGAATCCACCCCTGATTACAGCATTGCTCTCTCGCGATTATGAACTCCGGCTGGCTATAAAATCGTGCGCATTCACGTGTGGCTTCTCTTGCAAATTTGACAACTTCTGTTGAACCATTAAGAGGAAAGCGAACAATTTGGAAAAAAAAGTTCTATATTTCATATGTCCGGAACAGTAATGTGGCAGTGGAAATTAAAAACCAGTGATGAGAGCGCCGTCCGAACAGATTATGACGGATTTCTTGGGGAACTCCTAGTCATATAGAATATGAGTGCCTGTTATCACAACGGCTGCAAACAAAAATAGATTTGATCCTCCTCTTCCTATTGCACTCAATCATTGTACACACACCGGACCTTCGACACATTCGAAATTATTTCGATATCTCAGCATTCTGATACCGTACGGTAAGCCACGTCGAATCACACCCACATAATGCAAATTGAAGCCATAGCGACGAAACGCGAGGACTTTGAAAACTTAAAGCTAACCTTTGACCTTGAGGCTTGACCTGACATGTCCCGGGTTGAAATGTTACTCGAAGGTTGTCCATGGGCTATCTCTTGATACCAAACATGGGTAGCTTTTGGAGAATACGAAGAAACGCGGGTCGATCGAAGAAATGAGTTTGACCCTTGACTTTGAAAATTTATTTGAATTCTGAACAGTTTGCTAGAGTACCTCACGGCATGTCGAATGACATCCACTTCATGCAAGTTGAAGTTATAGCGACGAGGCGCGAGGACTTCGAGCAATTTAAGCTAACCTTCGATCTTGTGGTTTGACATTGACATGTCCCGGTTTGAAATGTTACTCGAGGTTCACCACGGGCTATTGCTTGATACCAGATATGGGTAAGTTAGGGCGAATAAAAAAATGCGAGGCGACCAAAGAAGTCGGTTTGACCTTTGACCTTTGAAATTAGTTCGATTTTGCAACATTATAATACGGCGCAAGCCACGTCGAATGACACCCACTTGGTGCAAATTGAACCCAAAGCCACGAATCGTGAGGACTTCGAAAAACTGCAAACTAGCCTTTTACCTTGAGGTTTGACCTTGACATATCCCGGTTTCAAAATGTTACTTGCGGGTTCACCATGGGCTATAGCTTGATAGCGGATCTCGGTAGGTTTGGATGAAAAAAAATGCGAGGCGACCGACGAAATCAGCTTGAATTTCGACCCGTCGAGATTATTTCGAGTTATCAATTTTCTGATACCGCACAACAAGCGACGTCGAATGACATCCATTTTCTGCCAATTGACGCTATAGCGACGAAACGCGAGGTCATTTAAGAACTCAATCAAGCCTTTGACATTGACATGCCCCGGTTTGAAATGTTACTCGAGTGTTTACCACTTGTTATCTCTTGATACCAGATTTGGATAGGCTTGAGCGAAAACGAAAAACAAATTGAGGTGACCGAAGGATCAGCTTGGCCTTTGCCCTTGAAAAGTAATTAAATTGCTTAGCTTTCTGATACCGCATAACAAGTCACGTCGAATGACGCCCATTTGATGGAAATTCAAGCGATATCAACCGAACCTCGCGTTCGGTCGATGTCGCTTCAATGTCGGCATCTAACAGATCAAGCTAACCTTTGACCTTGAAGTTTAACCTTGACATGGACCGGTTTGAGATGTTGCACGATGGTTCACCACAGGCTATCGCCTGATACCAGATTTGGGCAGGTTTGGGTGAAAACGAAAAAAAAAGGAGGCGACCGAAGAGACCGGTTTGCGTTGGACCTTGACCGTTAAAGTGGTAATGTAAGCCCTATGTAGTTGCTCCCAGCGTGTTCAGTGCAAGCAGAAGCATTTGTGGTAATTGATCCAACGATTATAAACCCGTCGCTGGACACCAATTCCAATACAAATACGCCTATGGCGAACTCCTTGCTGAATACGGATACGAATACGACGTCACCTTGACGTACGCGCTTAAGGGTGCGTTCTTTGTCGCCAGATTCCACGCGGAATTCCGCGGACAATCAGCTGTTGCGTTCTGAAACAAATATTCCATGGCGAAATTTTAGGAGTGCGCGGAAAAAATAGTCTACAATAAAATTTCCATAAATTACAGATGACCCCTTACCATTAGCCCATACCCTGACCCTGCAAAATGTTGGGTGAAAACCAACTGCTTTTAGCACTGTCCCCATCTATTTAGGTGCGAGCACCCTTGATTCTGGCTTACTATGTACAAGACTTGCAATCCTTACACACATTTTAAAGAATTCCACAAAGCATAATGACATTCAAGAACTATGAGGGAACAAATTAAAATCAGGTTTCCATTAATTTCAATGGAATTCAGCGATAAGTGAGCAAAATACACCATACTCACACCATCAGCCCTGCTCCACCGGGCGCCGCCATCTTGTGGAATTCGAGTGGGGGTAGCTCTGTCGATTCTCGACGTTCCGCGGGAATATTCCTCCTCGTTCCGCGGAATAACCACTGAGAACGGCACTTGCGCGCGGATTCCCCGAAATTCCACGTGGAATCGCGAAAAAGAACGCACCCTAAGGCTGCCCATGACCCCCTCCATGGTCTTGACGACACCCAAGGACACCCGGAGTCACGTTTGCTCAAGATATATCACTATATGCGCAAGGGAATGCAACCTAAGACGCATAAAGCCTTGCGATAATGCAAATTTGTTGCCTCGCACAGCACAATTTTCCTCCCAAGCGAAAACACAAGATGGTCAAGGTTCATGTTATTCAAGAATGGCCCGGTAGCAGAAATTTCTAACGTTTGCTGATTTACCGTTCGGAGATTTTGTGACGACAGATAGCCTGTGAAGTCCGTTGATTGGCTAGATCGGCTTCTTGTATTTTTGATGATTCTCTTGCATATATATTTTCACTTTATAAATTACTAAGTAGAATTTTGAGGCGATCATGCTCAGATAGCTGGGGTTTGTGGGGACACGAAAGAAATTAAGGGGGACAAACCGCCACTTTTAATAAATTTTGGGGGAGGGGAACTGTCCCCCCCCCCCCTCCAAGCCCACCAGTGGTTATACCCATGCACTGCGCAACATATCGAACACGCAAACTAGCGAATCGCAAAATATCGAATGCACAAAATATGGAATGCACAGAATGTTTCACACCCAAAATATCGAAGGCCTACGATACACGCAACACACATAATATCGAAAAAGGAAACCGTTACGCCGTCCAGGCCGGTCACTCACATCACATCTTCTCCCTTACCTACAACCTCCCACACCATTCAACCTTCTGAAGGGCAGCTTTCGCTTACTGCATTGTCAAGCTTGAATGATAGTACCACGCCTAAAGCGAAATAAATAGTGGTGAAACACCCGTATTTCCCAGTGATTAAATTTGTTGCTGACTTGCATACAATATGTGGGGGCGGACTGTATGATAGTCGATTTTTTAAATCTGATTTTGCTTGCTTGTTGGTGATGATCTTTCTTGCATGCTGCGAAATTCTACCCATGTGGATTCCTTTCATAGCTAACGGCTTTCATAGCTAATTTTAGAGGTGAATAATCATCTAATTGAATCCTGATGGGGTGCTTGGCCCCATGGGTGTAACCACTGACGGCGGGGGTGACATTTCCCCCTCCAATTTCTGAAAAGTTGCCATTTGTTCCCCTCAATTTTCTTCGTGTCCCCTCCCCCCCCTCCCAAGCCTCAGCTACCGGACCACGATCGCCGCAAAATTATACTTGATTATTTATAAAGTGAAAATATATATGCAAGACAATAACCAAAAATACTAGGAGCCGATCTAGCCAATCAACGGGCTTCACAGGCTATCTGTCGTCACAAAATCTCCGAGTAGTAAATCAGCAAACGCAATAAATGTCTGCCTCCAGGCCATTCTTGAATAGCATGAACCTTGACTATCTTGTGTTTTCGCTTGGGTGGAAAATTGTGCTTTGGGAGGCAATAAATGTGCATTATCGCAAGGCTTTATATCTCTGAGGTTGCATTCTCCTGCGCATATATCGATATATCATGAACAAACGTGACTCTGGGTATCCTTGGGCTGGGTCACAGTTGTGGCTATGCTTTGCCCTAGTAGGGCCTTCAAGACCGTGGAGGGAAGTCATGGACAGCCTAAAGCACGAACGTCGAGTTAACGTCGTATTCGTATTCGTATTCAGCAGACGAGTTCGCCAGAGACGTATTTGTTTTGGCATTGGCATTAAGCGACGGGTTTATGATCGTTGGAATCAATTACCACAACTGCTTCTGCTTATACTGAACACCTTGGAAGCAACTACACAGGTATCACATGGCTACTTTAAAGATCAAGGTCCAACGTAAACCGGTTTCTTCGATCGCCTCCCATTTTTTTACGTTTTCACAAAAACCTGCTGAAGTCTGGTATCAAGCGATAGCCTGTGGTGAACCATCGTGTAACATTTCAAACCGGTACATGTCAAGGTCAAACTTCAAGTTCAAGGGTTAGCTTGATTTATTAGATGGTGATATTGAAGCGACATCGACCGAGTGCGAGGTTCGGCTGTTATGGCTTTAATTTCCATCAAATGGGCGTCATTCGAGGTAGGTGGCTTGTTATGCCGTATCAGAAAGCTAAGCATAAAGCAATCTAATTGTTTTTGCAAGGGCAAAGGCCAAGCTGATCCTTCGGTCGCTTCAAATATTTCGTTTACGCTCAAACCTATCCAAATCTGGTATCAAACGATAGCCAGTGGTGAACACTCGAGTAACGTTTCAAACCGGGACATGTCAAGGTCAAAGGTTTGATTGAGTTCTTCGATTCCTTACGTTTCGTCGCTAGGGCTTCAATTTGCAGGAAATAGATGACATTCGACGTCGCTTGTTGTGCGGTATCAGAAAGTTGATAATTCGAAATAATCCGACGGGTCAAAATTCAAGCTGATTTCTTCGGTTGCCTCTCTTTTTTGGTTTTCACCCAAGCCTACCCAGATTCACTATCTAGCGATAGCCCATGGTGAACCCTCAAGTAACATCTTGAAACCTAGATATGTCAAGTCAAACCTGAAGGTCAAAGGCTAGTTTAAATTTGCGAAGTCCTCGCGATTCGTCGCTATGGGTTCAATTTGCACCAAGTGGGTGTCATTCGACGTGGCTTTCGCCGTATTATAATGCTACGAAATCGAACTGATTTCAAAGGTAGAAGGTCAAACCGATTTCTTCGGTCGCCTCGCATTTTTCCTTCAACCATAACCTACCCACATCTGGTATAAAGCAATAGCCCGTGGTGAACCTCGAGTAACATTTCAAACCGGGACATGTCAATGTCAATCCACAAGATCGAAGGCCGGTTTCTGCTAGGTCTCCGATGTTTTGCTAATTGCTGCCACATAATATTCTTGTGCCATATTGGGTGGTTTCTGGTGGTTAATAAATCCGGATACACGCTGAGTCTTGATGCACCTCCTCTCTTTGGTTAAATACGCTACAAAATTGGCTACCGACCGAGGCCCTAGCTAGGTGTTATTTTTTCGGAGCCGTTGCATTTTTCTTCGTCTACGGATATATTTTAGGGCTCCAGCCAATTTTTGGTAGGGCCGAGCACATTTTTGATACCCGACTTTTGTTTACAATTTTGTTACTTTTTTGTGCATCGACGGTATTTTTGAGGAAGCGGCGCGTTTTCGAGGACCCCGATGTGTTTACTTAGTGCCCGGTCTTTTCGTTCACCTTTCAGGACCATGTCGCTTTTTGATGGACCCAGCCGGTGTTTGAGGTCTCCATTCGGTCTCATGGCTCCGG
>JAOTOM010001246.1:0-63200 GCA_034440615.1 Ashinkailepas kermadecensis
ACATAGCTCCTGCATTGTTGTTAACTGATATATCAGTATGTTTGCAATTTCACTTATGAGTGAATCCATACCAACCCCACTAAGGTATACAAGCTACATCATAACATTGCTTCTACAATGCATATAACAGAAACCCATCTCGATTGTCGTACTTACTCAGGACACCATAGAATTCAATGAAGTCACATTACATACATTTTACCTCCATGAAGCATACAAAGGGGGTTAGGTTTGTCAGGTTAGGTTAGGCTTTTGTTGTAAGTTATAACAAAATTATTTGTTGGTAAATAATTTTTCAAAAATATTTTTATTTATAAAAAAAAATCAACAGTTCAGGCTAGCTTAGGGTTAGTTTTTTTAAGTTGAAAATATGTCGAAAAATTCCTCGAAAATTTCAATTAAAAACAATTAATTTCATGAATGGGAAGTTGAACTTTGTTAGGTAAGGATATCATACATCTTGAACGTTATTTTCATGCTATATTTCCTAACTCCACACCCTTTGTTGGTGTTATTTTTACTACCAATTGAAAAGCATGCATTTGCAGAGGAAAGGACTTTAAATTTGTCCTTTTGTGTTTTATTAATATTTTTTAATTGAAATTTCCAATGCAATGTTTATGAATGTCACTAAGCTGATGGCACCACTCATTTTCTGTGCAAATGCTTACTTTCCAAGTTGTGCGGAAAATAACATTAGAAACGGCTTTGAGTTAGGTAACATAGCAATTAAAAGAAAGACATTACAAATTTAACATAATCTAATCTAACCTAGCGTAACCTGACTTTGGAGAAAACAATTATAAAAACAAAATTGGAAAATATCAAGCAATTTATTTTCTACAAATTTTACAAATGAAAAAACCTAACCCAACCTAATCTAACCAGAATTATTGTGCTTTAAGGTGGTAAAAAGACAAGTTATTACACATTTGCCTCCATAAAGCAAACAAATGGGCTAGGTTTGGTTATGTTAGATTCGTTTAGGTGTTTTAAAATGGATATTTTTTGCCAAAATTTTTAAGAAATGGATCTTTTTTCTTCAAAAGCAGCTTATGTTAGATTGGGTTAAGCTGGGTTACGTTTTTTATTTATAAAAAAAATATATTGCTTGAAATTTATCAAACTTGATGTGTTGGTTTTGTTTTTCTCCAAAGGGAGGTTAGGCTAGGTTAGGTTAGGTTATGTTGCATTTCTTTTTATTAAACAAATATTTTACCCTATGTCACCTAATTCAAAGCCTTTTCTGGTGTTATTTTGCTCACAACCTGAAATGTAGGCATTTGTATAGAAAATTAGTGGTCCCATCATCTGAGCCACTTTCATAAACATTGCATTGAAGTGATACATTCCACGAATTCATAAAACACCTTAAAACATAAATTTACCACAATGAGCAGTAACATCATGTTCATCACGTTCCTAAACATTGCATTAAAACAAAATCAAGAACTCAGAAATTACCCTAAGCTGTAAATTTACCAAAAGGTGTGCCAACCCCTGGACGGAAATGCAACACTATGGCCCCAATCCTGTGCAGAAAAGGCACTTAGAGCAGTGGAATGAAAATATTAATAAAAGTAAACTAAAAACAGCTCTTCTTGAAGACAAACGTGGTAGTTATGTGATATGAACATGGAAACCCTGAGCACAAATCAGAAAAAGGCATGGACTGGAGTGTTTCAACCTTACCTGTCAACTTCTTCAACTACTGTTCCTTTGGGAATTAAAATCAGCACGCTATTTATTCACAATTTAAAATCACACCAATCTGCAGATGCATCAGAAGGTGCGAAGTACAAAAACGAATCAGTACGTCACATGACATTGGCCTCCGGATTAAACACTGCGCGCAATTGCACCACAAATGTCTCACCTCCGTCACATTTGTCCACCGCAACCTCAAATTTAGACTTTAGGTGCTGGAATTTCTGTAACTAGAATTTTTTATTTGGATGTTATGATTTTGGATGTCTGAGGAACGCCCATCACGATTTGTGGCATTTAATGCGCGCTAGTGTTTATCAAGTCTCTCCAGACACATTTGGTGATGGGCTTTGACCTTATATAACTTACAAGCAGGTGTTTGTCACTTCTGCAGCCGCCATAGGCCCGTATTTTCTGAGTTGCTGGTTGGCATCAACTAAGTTTTGTAAGTAGCATGGTGTCTTTTCTTCTTTTTTTCCTTTAACTTTCTACTCAGCATAAAAATAGCATAGGTTATTGGGGGGGGAAATCAACATTGAGGGGCCAAGATCAACATTGGTGGGGCCATGGTCCCCACAAAAGGATACAAATCGACGCCCATGTTTGGAGAAACAAAAATTAGAAACAAAAATTAAGCAATATATATTCTGAAGATTTTATAAATTGAACAATCGAACCCAACCTAACCGAATCTAACGTCAGCTGCTTCTGAAGGAATATTCCCGATTTTATTTGATTTTTGAAAAATTTTGAAAATTGTTTTCCAAGTTAAACAACTAAACTAGCCTAACCTAGCCAAACCGGTATTATTGCGCTTTAAGGTGGTAACAAGACAAGTTTTTACACACATTTACCTCCATGTAGCAAACAAATGGATTAGGTTTGGTTAAGTTAGGTTAGTTTAGGCTTTTCAAGTTGGAAAACTTCTTTTAAAAATCCAAAAAAAGCTTCCGCCCAAAATTGCTGAATTATTTGCTAACTTTGCTGTTCAAGGTGTTCTTTGTTCTCTTTTTTTTTGTTGCAGAATACCATGTTTCTGAGGGTGACTAAGATGATTGGACCCACTTATTTTCTGTGCAAATGCTTACTTTTCAGGTTGTGAGCAAAATAATGCCAAAAAGGGCTTTGAGTTCGGTAACATAGCATAAACATAAATGTTTTTCTAATGCAACAAAACCTAACCTAACCTAACCTAACCTAAGCTGCTTTTGAAGAAAAAATTATATTTTTGCGAACATGTTTGTAAATTATTTGGGGAAACTTTTGGGTATTATTATGCTTTAAGGTGGGAACAAGAAAAGTTTTATGGGCGCTGTATGACCAACGCAGTCAATGCGGCCGTAAGCCCAAATAACCAACCAACCAACCAATAAAAGTTTTTACACACATTTGTCACAATAAAGCAAACAGATGGGTTGGGTTTGGTTCGGGTAGGTTGGTTTAGGTTTTTAAAGTTGGAAAATTTGTCGATTTTTGTTTCCTCAAATTAAAATAAAATGAATTTGCACCGAAAATAAGTGGTCCCATCATCTTAGTCACTGTCATGAACATATCAATCATTTTTTATTCAACAGAAACTTATGATAGGTTAGGTTTGGCTAGGTTAGGTTCTTTAAACTTTGAAAATTGAAAATTGAAAAATGCTTCAACTGTCTCATGCGCAGTGAAATTGAAACACGCCTGATGCTACCAATTTCTGCAATATAAGATTTTAAAAAACTATGACGTCACCAAAGCTTGAAGGCGAACTTTGGTGTACCTTCTAAGGTAATAGTATCGGGTGGCATTTAATAATACGGGCTACCTGACACTGGTCTTGTATGACTCTATAGGGTTTGTTTAGGAAGTCATGTGTGGCCATAGCTTAATACCCACTGCTTTCTTCAGGAATATAAATTATAATGAGGTACTATACGGCTTCTTGCTGACTTTTCTCTCACATTTTCATAGGCTGTCAGATTGGCTCACACGTGGCTTTTGTTGGTTCAGTTTGACATTGGGTATAGGTAGGTACATACCTTGGTAAATATCAAGCTGATGGTGTGATGGGTAGGTTGCTGAAGATAATTATAGTTTGTTTACCCACAATCTCAATGATAACCAGGATTTGCATGCAAGTTTGACAATGACTGGAAATTGAGAATGGAATTAATCATGTTCAAGCTTCATGTGCCTATGGTTTTGCCATTGGTGGTGTGTACAAACATCAGTAGACCATGCAATTGTTGTTTAGTTGCTAAGGTGATTTGTTTTCAGACAATCTGGTTTAAATGCATTATCATCGCTAATCTCAACATTTTATGATGTAAGCTGTACTTACACAGTGGAGGGAAATCCAGCTATTTCGTTCGTTTTTTTTGCACACAATTTTACATTTTTCAGCAAAAGGTGGAGAGTCAGTCCACTATCTAATCCAAATCTGTTTCTTTTCAGAACAAAATGTGCTGGTTAGCATCAATGTTTCTACTTAGCATGGTGTTTTTCATTTTTTCCCTTTAGCTTTCTTATCAGCATAAAATAGCATAGGTTATTGGGGGGGGGGCAAATCAACATTGGGGGGCCAAGATCAACATTGGTGGGGCCATGGCCCCCACAAAAGGATACAAATCGACGCCCCTGGTACAGATAGTACTTCAGTGCCAACACGCATGGGTGTATTTTCCTGTGTACATAAGTATCCAGAAGGAGGTACCTTGATAGAAGTACTCAAAAGAGGGTTGCCGTAGCACTATATGGGGTGCTGTTTTTATAGCTGGATTAAACCTATACCTGTTCAACATTTTCACAGTGCTTCAGCTCGACCGGGTGAAGGCGGTGCGGGATATCCTGGGCGATGAATCGCTACAGTTTCCGGTGTCCCCGACCGCCTGACCGCCCACTTCGCTGCGCCAGTGACCGGCGCCTGTCTCTGGGACGTCAGGCCGACCGACGTACCCGACCTGACGCCGGCGCCAGACTGCCTGACGCTGCAGGAGCCCTTCACCCACGACGAGGTGAAGCGCCAACTGCGGCGTGCGGCCAACACGGCGCCTGGCTCAGACGGGCTGCGGTACGCCGCCTGGCGCGCCCCAGATCCCGTCTGCCTGCTATTACGGGATATCTTCGAGCTGTGTCGGCGCGCCGGCCACGTGCCGGCCAGCTGGAAGAAGTCGGAGACGGTGCTGCTCCACAAGGGCGAGGACCTCGAGGTCGCGCCTAACTGGTGACCGATCGCGCTCGGGCTTACGGTCGCCAAGTTGTGCGCCGGGCTGTGGGCGGACCGGATGACAGTGTGGACGGGGAAGGGGCACTTGCTGTCACCTCGCCAGAAGGCCTTCAGGCGGTTTGGTGGCGTACTGATGCACAATTTCGTAACCCAGTGCGCCATTAACAACGCCCGTCGCTCTCGAGCTGGGTGTCACGTCGCCGATCACATCGACCTCGCCAACGCTTTCGACTCCGTCCCGCACACGTGCCTCTGGCAGGTGTTAGAGCGGCTCGGCCTGCCGGCAGAGGTACTGGGTACCGCCCGTAACCTCTGCGAGGGCCCGACCACCCGGTACCGAACGTACGGCGGGCTCTCCGATCCAGCCATACATCGCCAGCCATCCGACCCGAGCCAGACACATCGCCCATCGTTTCAACTCATAAAATCTGGCTGTAACGTTGACGTTGTGGCCCATTAATATTTAGGGAATGGTTCCGCGCCCCGCCATATTATCCCTCGCCCGTATAGGGGGGTTGGTGCAACCCCCCTAAGGTTTTTGTGTATTCCTTCCGATGAACGGAACCGAATGAACGGATCGCTCTGAGATTTTCAGTACCCTCTGGGGAACCTTTTGACGACTTTTGGTATATTTTTTTTTGGAGGTCATGTCAGGTTACGGAGTTATGAGGTCATAAAGGGGAGCACCTCCGACTAGTTTTCAACACATACGTGATTATCGCACCTAAACATGACATTGTTGCCTACATCGACTGGTATTATGTGTTTTGCAATATAATGAAAAATACAGATGCCCAGATGGGTTCCCATTGAAAAATAATGCTTCAAAAATCGGTTACCTCGGTTGACCTCGTTTGACCTTTCGAACTTTTTTTTAGCTGACCTACGGTATTTTTTCGTGCTGAATTCTAATTCAGCGTCCATTTTTACCCTATGGAACTTTAAACTTCGAAATTGGAACCACTTTATACTTTTGACCTGACCTGGAAGGTCAACCATTGACCTTAGAAGGTCATACTGAATTCCAATCGCGAGATCTCGGCCAGATCTATAACTTTGGTCTTTGGTTCGTTTTCGTAACATGCACGGTTTCGAATCGCCAGGGGGGTCGTACCAACTCCCCTATACGACCGAAGGTGGTAAAATGCCGAATACTGGCGAGGGTTATGAATGGCGGGCGGTGGGGGGCGGGCCGTGGCGCCGGCGGCCGGCCGCCTATGGTGGAAAATAGTTCCCGATGGTCATACGCAAAGTAACAATATGCGCAATATATAACTATAAGTAGCCACGAAATTGACGTCTGAAGGCAAGCTAACTTGCATAAATGCACTTCGCATTATACTTCATGGAGGCAGTCTCATAAGTTGTAACTATATTCTTCGCGCACCAACCAGCATCCGGGCTCGCTTGTCCAGGGCGAATGTTTCAGAGTTCTTCAATGGCATCAGGAACTTACTTGTTTTCTTTCTTTATTGGAGATCCCCGATGTCTGCATTAACATTGCGTCTGACGTCTAACGCTTCGTAGAACAGGCGACAGCCAGGTGACAAACGAACGTGAATCAAGCGCAAGCAGACAAATTCACTTACGTCAGCTCACCCTAAATGAAAAGCATCAGTGAGAGAATCTCCACGAATTATCGCAGGACATAATATCCGAGTTGGCCACCGGTCGACGCCTGAAGGAAAATATAAAATGCGTGGTGTATCGAACATCATGTCAGTGCAGCGCCACTAGCATGGGAGAGAGCGGCCACCACAAATGCGGCTGCTTAAAAGAACACGTGGCTGCCCTTAAGCGTAGCCGTGTCGACAACTCTCCACTGGCGGAACGCTGGGTCCAGTGCGGACAAGTGTTCGTCCCGTCTAAGGATGACACTCAGTGGAGTCCTGGAACAGACGTGTAGTTAAGAGACGCCTTTGAGACAAGGCTGCACTCACCATCTCTAAGCCAAGTCGTGGGTGAGTTCTCTTTGAGCTCGATATGGGACTGCATGTTGCACTGCCGCCACAACTGTTAAGTTGACGTTGCAAATGGGCTTGGACACGCCAAAACCAAGTTATTGTGTTGTTTGAAATATGTGGCTCGATGTGAGAATATTGACCAGAATTTAAACGTTCTTCAATGATGTCCGAAGTGAAGCATTTGCGATGTGACCTATGCATGCCTATGCATGTGTCATGTTAGTGTCTTAACCCGCGCACGTCCGGGGGGGGGGGCAGATATCTGCCCCCCCCTGCGGTTTTTCCTACTTTGCCGCCATACTAATCGGGTTAGCAAAGCCAAACCTTGCATGGCTGCTCATTGGTCTTTTCCGCATATCCTCAGAAATTTTTGACCCTGGGTCATCTCAAGTTAGGTCACCAGATCAGGCGAAGTGACCTAACGTCCCTCCGAGTTCTAGGTGGCATCACTCCCACAATAATTGGGCGATTGATTTCAAACTTATATCACGTCATGACCTTATCAGGGTCTATAATATGTATCTCACGGTTTTTTCGTAGCGTTGACCTGAGGTCAGGTCGTGGCCATGGCTTACCCATTATAGGCCTATGGAAAAATATACAAATATTTCCTGGTTACATATTTGCTCTCGGAATGACCTCCAACCGTTATGGCGTGTAGTTGGAAGCTATTCGCAATGCTATCGCTGACATTTTTGCTCAGTGGCCCCACCAAGGTCAGCTGAGGTCACCTGAAATCACTAGCACATTTCTGCGCACTATATCGCAATGCATTGAGCTAGAAAGCTGAAATTACCGTCATTGTGCTTGTATCGCCAGGACGTGTCGACTGATATATTACATGACCTCCCTACTCTAACCCATGACCTTGACCTGAGGTCATTGTTTCGGTGACCAATCTGTTGACCTGACCTTAAATTGCACAGCGTATGTCGATAGCACATTTCAAGGGCTGTCGAATAGCATTTGCAGTTTGTTTCTATCTGTTATAGGTCCTGAGATATGTGCCAATATCTGAGGGTCCCACCCGATCTGGTCGAATTTGACATGATGACCCAGTGACCTAAATATTGACCTGAGCGAGAAAATGACCGAAATTCTTTCGATAGAGCTTGTCACCAGCTATCCAAAGCCGTTTTCCGTTTGTCGCTACCTAGCATAGTTCTCGAGATCTTAGGGGGGGGGGGCAGACATCTGCCCCCCCGGACATGCGAAGTTGGCGCGGACCGCCGGACGTGCGAGTGTTAAGTCTCCGCCCACTTTGCGTCAATGTAGTGAATTGTTGGAAAAAAGTGACCCAAGTGAAATGGCCGGCTGGACAGACGCAGCTCTCACCAGCACGCAGCTCCACATTGTGCCAGTTGCAGCTCTCTGACGCTCCAGATTGTCGGACCGATGGGTGACTGTCGGGTTGTAGGGCTGAACAGGACCAACTCACTGAAAACATGCTATGGGGTGCATTAATATAACAGTCGAACAGCCACCTCGATAGCTCAGTTGGTTAGACCGCTGGCCTGCATTGGTCTTCCCTTTACTGGCAAGACTGTTCGAATAGCTTCGCGCGCTCGCATTTAGCCCCCGGCTGGTAGGGTCAGTTGGAAACTGCCAGACAAGGCCGGGGACGAGCTACCGGGGCGACCGTGTCGGTGCGTTGACGGCACGTTAAACTCTGAGGTCAAAATTACGCCGTTGAACTGAAATTCATGGACCGGGTGGTGGGGTCAAGGTACACGCAACTAGCTTTGCTTAGCAACAGTGCTCTGTGCCCGTAAAGCCACCCCAGCAAGAATTCGAACCAAATTTCTTTAAAAAGAAAGGTTCCCTCTAGATTCCATCCAAAAGGTGTCAACGAGACGAGTTGCATAGGTTTTTAAGTGTCTTCACATATTTCAACATATAATGTTAACCCATCATTCAATTGAATCTGGAGGATCATTTGGGATAATTCCATATTTTCACACATACATAGAACTGTCATGGTCGGAATTCAGCAAAGCCTAAAACACGTGACAGTAACAATTTTGTTCTCTCATAAATCTAGTGATGCCGTGTGTGTTCGCCTTAGTTATGATTCATGAAAACCATGGCGATCGAAACAGTCGGCGATGTTGGCGATCCCCGGCCGCGCTGGGCGGTGTCTCGTCGGTGAAGAAGCTCCGATCTCACGAGTGCCGCGACCACAGCTGTGGCCTGTCTGGTGTAGTAGCCATGGGGTGGTAACCATATGGTAACCAATGTAGTAGCCGTGTGCTAACCAGGACGGTGGCCAACACTGCTTGGTTGAATCATCGGAGACCATGATTCGATCATATGTGGCAATGATCGGCATGTTCAGCATGATTGCTGTTGGGGTTCGGTATTGATGGAACGCTGAACCGATCCATTCGCGAAGCGATGCCACTTGATGGGACGCGCCGGTGGGTCGACAGCAGCGTCTCCGATGTTGGTGCATGCTTCCGATGCTTCTCAGCTACCGATGCTTCCAAAAGGCTTGCACACCCGGTTACCTTTGCACACCCCTGTATTTATATTAACAATGACAAAACAAAACAATGACAAAACAACCTACGACTAGATTCCGTTGTGCTTTTGTCACCAAGTGGTCTGAGCCGGTACCCGAGGTGCTGGTAGTTTTTCTTCGGGATCTCCTCGCCACAGAGCCGGTTTATTTTCCTCCGCCTCCTCCACCGCCTCCTCCGCCTCCTCCACCACCGCCTCCTCCGCCTCCTCCACCACCGCCTCCACCGCCGCCGCCACCGCCTCCTCCACCACCACCGCCGCCGCCACCGCCGCCGCCTCCCGGGTAGGCTGAAGGGCAAAACATTGCTCGCTGTCATGTTGTGTTCTCTTGATGTCGTTAGGCGTCAGACGCAATGTTAATGCGGATCAGGGGACCTCCAGTAAAGAAAGAAAACAGGTAGGTTACTGATGCCATTCAAGAACTCTGAAACATGCGCCTGCGACAAGCGCGCCCGGATGCTCACTAGTGTGTGCGCGAAGAATATAGTTGCAATGTATGAGACTCTGTCTCCATAAAATATCATGCGAAGTGCATTTATGAAAGTTAGCTTGCCTTCAGACGTCAATTTTATTGCCACTTACAGCGACATATTGCGCATATTCTTACTTTCCGTATTTCCTTCTGGAACTATTTTCAACCATAAACGGCAGGCCGCCGGCCAACGGCCCACGACCGCCCGCCATTCATAATATGGCGGGGCGCGGGATTCATATACTGAATGTTAATGGGCCCCAACGCCAAAGTTACCGGCAGATTTTCATATTTCAAACGATAGGCGATGGGCCTGGCATGAGTTCCGCCAACATTAGAGTTGAGGCCGACAGATTTTCACGAAATTGTTTAAAATCATTACGTTTGTGGGCGTTGAAGGGAAAGAATGCATCTTCAACCGTGAATTTCTCCTACATCATTCTGGCGTTGCAGAGCCGATGTTGCTTAGCATTGTTGAAGGTTGGAAATTTATTTTTGTCGTTCCACCGCTCGGCGTCCCTACGGATCCTCTAAGCAGCAACCGTCGGCGCTTGACGTGCATCGAGCCACAGGGCTGCAAAAAGTGATCAGACTGTCACAAACTTTTGTCATCACCCCAAAATCTGTCACGCGGAATCTTAACCCTTCAGGCGGTGGGGGGGCATTTTTTGCCCCCCTTTACTTTTTTCACGACAACTCCGAAATGCTTTGAGATAGCAACGCGAAACTTGGTATAGCTTCAAATGAATACCTAGCGCATACGTGTACAAAATTTCAGGCACATCTGAGGTCAGGTCAGGTCACAGTGATGTTCTAACGATATCCATAACAACTTTCTTCGCCGAAACTGATTCAGTCAGGTAAGTTAGGCCAGGTCAGGTCAGGTTGGGTCAAGCAAAATTTAAACTAAGACCTCTGGGTAACACTGTAAAGGTATGTCTTAGACATTTTAAAGGTTTGCCTGATTTATAAGCATCGGTTGCACTTGGATAAAATAATCATCCTATAATTTGACCTTTGACCTTACTGTGACCTGACCTGACCTAGTACACACTCAAAATTTGACACATGCATGCCCTAGATATTCATCTTACCGTGTGCAAAATTTCGTGTCGCTATTGCCAAGCGTTTAGGAGATATCGTGAAAAAGTAAATGGGGGGGCAAAAACAATGCCCCCAACCGCCTGGAAGGTGGCTGAGAGGCCCACCGCCTGCCGGGTTAAACAGGAAATTGAAATTGTGTATTTAACCCCGCCCTGCTGGGGGCGGGATGTTTGACCCCCTCTAAGGTTTTTCGGGGTTAACGAAAAAAAACTGTGGCGCGCAGCACCGCGACATTGGTACACCTTTCCGGAATAAATTTGAAATGATATGTGAACATTTAAAGGTCAGGTCATTTCATCTCACCGAGGTATTGCAGGTATAGTGAGGTCACCTCCAATAATGTTTGATATGTCACCAGTTCCACAATTGTATACCCATTTGCCCGAAATTGATATCGTGCCATATAGGTCGCAAAAATAGCGCTCAAACTTGACAACCAATAACTCCATGCAGTCAGTGGACAGGCAAGCTTCTGATTGGCCTCTCTTCCATCACCCGGTCTGCGGACATCTTTACGGATTCATATTATAGATGAACTGATATCATACTATGAACAGTGCGAAATACGAGTGCGCATTGCCACTGGCTTGAAAAGAACGAACATGCCACTCCCCGCTCGACAGGCTTTGGGTTGGTCGCTTTGACAAGCTCATTCCGATCCATGACTGCAGCGCAATCCACAAATTCATCCACATCGACGACGGGCCACAATTGAACAAATAACTTATGTCACGCAGACATGAAGTTTCCGCCTGGAAAACACGCACTTCGTCTTCATCCGACACCACCATAGTGGACACACGAAACACTCGCACACCGCGCCTCGCCACCACGCATAAGCGGTTTACTCACGGAGCCATCCGCACCTGGAACTCACTTCCACAATCAGCAAGACACTGTAACAATAGAGAAACGCACAAGCAAGCCACACAAAAAATACATGTTTATGTTCATCCGACACCACCATAGTGGGCACACGAAACACTCGCACACCGCGCCTGTATGTTGAACTGTATGTTCATAAATGTATTACAAGATACACATGAACATTTCCCAGCTAGGTAATATTGAGGTAATCATTTAGCAGGCGTCACACCTTTGGGAAATGTTCACATCTTGGGAAATTTGTCCAAAGATTAGGGGGTTTAGGGTAGGCTTTAGATTAGGTTACAGTTTAGGTTTGGTCAGTTTAGGTCAGGTTAGGTTAGGTTATGTTATGTTAGGTTTTAGCCCCACCTTGGAAAATCAAGATATGTGACATTTCCCAATGTGTGATGCCTGCTAAATGAATACCAATGTTAATGCTTAAGTGGTACAAAATACAGTATTCATTTAGCAGGCGTCACACATTAGGAAATGTCACCTTTATTGACTTCCCAAGGTGGGGCTAATACCTACCTATCCCAGCCTGACCTAACCTAACCTAACCTGACTGAACCTAAACTGACTGGTATCGTACAAGTGGGCATCACACATTGGGAAATGTTCACATCTTGGGAAAATTTTACTGAAGATTAGGGGGTTTAGGGTAGGTTTCAGGTTAGGTTAGGGTTTAGGTTAGGTTAGGTCAGTTTAGGTTAGGTTAGGTCAGGTTATGTTAGGTTTTAGCCCCACCTTGGGAAATCAATCAATGTGACAGTTCCCAATGTGTGACACCTGCTCGTATGATACCAGCTGACCTAACCTAGAGCCTACCCTAAACCCATTAATCTTTGAAAAAATTTCCCAAGATGTGCACATTCCCAATGTGTGATGCCTGCTAAATGAATATCCAAAGGTATTCATTTAGCAGGCATCACACATTGGGAAATGTTCACATCTTGGGAAAATTTTACCGAAGATTAGGGGTATTCATTTAGCAGGTGTCACACCATTGGGAAATGTTGACATCTTGGGAAATTTGTCCAAAGATTAGGGGGTTTAGGGTAGGCTTTAGGTTAGGTTAGGGTTTAGGTTAGGTCAGTTTAGGTTAGTTAGGTCAGGTTAGGTTAGGGTTAGGTCAGGTTAGGCAGAGGCCCGGGAACGATTTTAAAGTTCGGGAGGCTGGAGACTCTGAGTCGGGATTTATCTAGGGTCAGTCGGAGAGGGCTGCAGCCCTCTCCCCCTTGGTGCCTTAAAATTCTCTAAAATTTGGGGGGGGTGACGCCCCCGTCCCAAAGTTTGGGGGGGCAAGCCACTCCTGCCCCCCCTGTTCCCAGGCCTATGAGGTTAGGTTAGGTTAGGTCAGGTTATGTTAGGTTTCAGGCCCACCTTGGGAAATTTGGAAATGTGACATTTCCCCAATGTGTGACACCTGCTCGTACGATACCAACTGACCTAACCTAGAGCCTACCCTAAACCCATTAATCTTTGGTAAAATTTCCCAAGATGTGCACATTTCCCAATGTGTGATGCCTGCTAAATGAATACCCAAAGGTATTCATTTAGCAGGCATCACACATTGGGAAATGTTCACATCTTGGGAAAATTTTACCGAGATTAGGAGGTTTAGGGTACGCTTTAGGTTAGGTTAGGGGTTAGGTTAGGTCAGTTTAGGTTAGGTTAGGTCAGGTTATGTTAGGTTTTAGCCCCACCTTGGGAAATCAATAAATGTGACATTTCCCAATGTGTGTCACCTGCTAAATGAATACCCAAAATACCCACCTTTCCCTACTAAATTCCTAGATCCTAAGGTGACATTTGGCATATCGTTATGTGGCAACTGTCCCATGATTACCCTCACTTAATAGTTAATAATATGTATTAATAAGCTTACTTGTATCCATGCACTGCTGTTGTTGCCTTGGCTTCTCCACATCCTCCACAGGTCTCTTCACCCAGCATGACCAACGACCTTCAGGGCCAAATGCCTTGTCTTTATCCGCAAACTCAACTTCTTTGCCTGGGTGCACAGCTTTAAAGTGAACTTTAAATGATCGCTGCTGTCCCCTGTACTGACAAGACTTCCAGTACTTGCACTGTCTTTTCAGCCTTGATGGTGTTACCCTTTTCACTTTTCCCGCACCCTTCTCCATCACCAGCACTGTTCCTCAACAACTATGAATAAAAAAGGCCCTTCAAATATAATATTTACTATCTGAAGAATTACCCACACCTCCGCGTCATAGGAAAACTTCCGCAGCGAGTCACGCCGTGACAAAATTCTGCAAACTCCTGGCAAAATTTCGCAAACTCTCTCGATTGCCAATGGGAATTTCCAACGGGCATGACAATTGTCACGAAAGTTCGCAGATCTGGTATCAAAACCTGGTATAAAAAGGAAGCTCTGAAGATGTTTGAAATGTGTTGACGGATTCTATAAAACTCTTTAAACACGCGAATGTAGTCATGTCAAATCGTTTTTTCTGGTGGTGTCAAGAGGCTACATTTCTGGCGAAATTATTTTTCACGATGCTACGCAGTTAATAAACACGTCGCCGTCGCTCTGTTCTGTCACTTTCGTAGGGAAAAATACAAAAACTGTCACGCAAACCCGGGTTTGCGAGTTCGCGGGGTTTTTTGCAACCCTGTCGAGCCATGCCAGAACGTCAATAATGTCGCAAAGCTTCATGTCAAAACGTAAAAAGTGACAGGGTTAGATATCTATAAAAGTGGTGGAGTATCGCATCAGAAGGCAGCGGATTTTATGCCGGTTTATTTAACACCATTGGAAATTAATTCGGTAATGTAGAACATCTGATATACAATATAAAGTGATAGTGTTATAATTTGGGACACAAATTCTGGAATTGAGTGCAAAGGTGACAGGGTTAAACCTTCATGGAAGTTATTCAAGGTGATATAAAATGTAGCACTTTCGATTTTCGTTTAGTTAAGAACATTGTGAATTGTCAGGACGTCACACAGAAGATGTTTGACACGTTTTTATCACAAGATGTTCAGTGGAAAATTGCTTCCATTTCACATTAAGGGCAAAGTGACAGGGTGAAATGATTTGATAATAAAACAAACTACACATCATAAGAGAGCTTGTTTCAATGTCGTACAAATTAGACCATTGGAAATTCCTTGCACTTCCTCTGGAAACCAAAATATAGCATTAATCTAAGCAAGCCCACTCTCGTGGTGTTACTTCACAAACCAACCACCAAAGCGGCCCCCCAATAATATCCCCCCCTAAAACCCCCAACGTACATCTGCGCATCTGCATTCTGCCGAAGTCCGTCAATCGTAACATTACATGTTCTACATTGCTAAAAAAACACCGGAACTTTCACTGCGTGATTTCAATTCATACCTTTGTTCCAGTAGAAACGAATTAATGATTAGTTAAATAATGCTGATGATCTAAAGTAGTCTTTGAAAACCTGGTAATAGTATTATCAATGAACATTTATTGGGTAATATTGGACGGTATGCTCATAGATATAACAAGATATGCATATTGTACTGTCTAGATAATTTTGTATACGCCATATTTTCTCCTGGATGTTGTATACAGAGCTCACAGTTCGCATTGCTTTGCCAAACAGCGGTATTAATGAAGTGTTCATCATGCACAACACAGGGAGGCAGATTCCTCACCCTGTGCTTTTTGCATTCACTTCCCTAAAGCTTTGTGATGGGAGCGTGACACTCGATGACTGTTCCTAACGTTCGTATCCTACGTCATGCCAAACTTGTGTTTTCGTAGCTGTATCAGAGGTGGCTCCAGGAGTGAATATTAGGAGACACCTCTGACAGAGTTGTACGTGAGGACGGGAACAGCACGTTTACTTGAATGTTGCTATTGCTTTGCTGTTCAGGTGACCATAATTTGGCGTTCAACTGATCATGCTTGGTTGCTTACCTACGCAAGCGTTCACTGCGAGTCTAATGGTGCCAGGGGCGGGTCCAGGGGAGGAAATCATGTGCAACATGTGACCGGTTTTCTCAAAGCGGTATCGTTTTCGTGTCCATCGAAAGGTTGCCGCATGGGGCGCATTTGGGACAAACTGTAGTGATGCACCACGCGCAGTGGCTGACCCAGCATAGTAACCGTGGCGAGTCCAGAAGGCGACTAGAAATATTCGGGGCATACCCTATCCAAACCGGTACAAGTAATGGTGCGACGAGGTGACGCATTACCAAGGGCGGGTCAAGGAGGTGAAGGAGTGAATTCAGGTTAAGTGCTTATAGTACATCGCATACACTGGCAGAGCCAGGAGTTTTTTTTTAACAGCGGATAATGATTGTAGTAAGTAGCAGTCTCACTCGGGCCTCTCTGGATCAGCCCGATTATAATATCCTGGCGGCGCCTCTGGTCATACCCCTCACAGTAAGTACTGACATGATGAAAGAATGGCACAATTATTGTGATTTGTGGCATTGACTGCGAAGGACCAGCCAAAAAAAGTGATACCCACCTCTCTTTACAATTATCCATACGCCATTGGCTGTTGTACATGCATATGTATAGGCACGGAATGGTGCTTCGGATCAATAACAATTAGTTAGACATAAAGACATAAAAGATCAGTGCAACTATGAGCCACAAGGACCCTTCTTGGTTGCACTCTGGACACTGAACCAGTTGCCCACCAAATCCGTTGATCAACCCTACCTGGAATACAGAAAAACAAGCCCCCTATTCTTATAATGATTGTTTATGCTGTTTTTAAAGATGTTCAGTGTGTTGCTACTGACAATTGTTCCTGGCAGCTGGTTCTAGTGTTCTACTACCCTGTTGGTGAAGAAAGACTGTCTTAACCTTGTCCTGCTGTGATTAACTTTAATTTTGAATTGATGCCCTCTAATTGCATCATTTCTGTTAAATTCAAACATTTCCCTGAGATATCCCAGTTCCTGACCATGAACAATTTTATAAACCTCAATGAGATCTCCTCTCAGCTTTCTATATCTAAGTGAAAACATATTCAATTTATTCAATGTGTCCTCATATGCCAGTTTGGCAATACCATTAACCATTTTTGTTGCCCTCTTTTGTACTCTCTCTAAAAGCCAACAATCTTTCTCAAAACTAGGGGACCAAGCTTGGACACAGTATTCCAAATGTGGCCTGACATATGCACAGTAAAGCTTCCTAATGAATTCCTCAATTTTGTATGATACATTCCTATGTATTGCCCAAAGCATTCTTAGTGCTTTCTTCCTGGCTTCTTTGGTCTGTTCTGATGCCCCAATTTTGTGTTCAAAATAACACCTAAATCCATCTCCTGCTGAGTCACAGATAGTATTTGTCCCCCCATCAAGTATGGAGCCTTCATATGCTGCCTACCTAGATGCATGACTTTGCACTTATCAAAATTAAACGTCAGTTGCCATTTTTCGGACCACTTCACAAGCTCGTCTAAGTCTTTCTGCAGCAAGACCTGCTCATTGTGCCCCGTTATTTCCCGAAAGACCTTCAAATCATCCGCAAATTTCAAAACCTTACTGCTTAGGCCACATTCAGTGCTATTTACAAATATAATGAACAATAGTGGCCCCAGTGCTGACCCCTTGGGGACTCCACTAAGAACATTTTGACATTGATGACTTTGTACCATTTAGTATCACTATCTGCTGTCTATCTGAAAGCCACAACTCTATCCATTTTAGGATGCCACCTGCAATACCATGGACCTGAAGCTGCATCATTAACCGTTTATGGGGTACCTTGTCAAAGGCCTTACTAAAGTCAAGATATGCTACATCAACCTGATTTCCCTGATCAAATTGTTCTCTAGCAAAATTCAAAAAGTCCAAGATCTGTGAGACACGATCGCCCTTTTCTAAACCCATGTTGAGTATCTTGAATCAATCTGTTTCCTTCCAGAAAACTAGCCATTCTATCCATGATAATTGATTCGAGTACCTTGCAGACTAGGGATGTGAGGCTTACTGGCCTATGGTTTTCAACTTTCCCTCTTTCTCCTTTCTTGAAAATAGGAACTACGTTTGCCCTTTTCCAATCTGTTGGAATTTCATTTTGTGAAACTGATCTACAAAATATTATACTAAGTGGAATTGCCAGTTCTTTTCAGTTTCCCGCAATACCCTAGCATAATTTCCATCAGGTCCTGCTGCCTTGTTTGGCTTTATCTTCCTGATATAATTGAAAACAACATCACTATCAATGAAATCAACATCGTGTATCTGATCACCTGTCACTGAACACCTGGTTCACGGGTGGCAGATTAGTCACATCCCCCAATTTAACACTGATTTAAACTGCTTGCTCAGCTCCTCAGCCATCTCACCATCCTCACTCAACATAGTCCCATTTACTTCCAGTGGACCAATGGTACTTGAAACTTTGCTTACCTTGTAGAAACTAAAGAACTTTTTACTGTTCCCCATTTCAGTTCCTAGCCAAATCCAATTATTTTGATCGCTTTGCTGCTCTGGTTGTCTGCTTCACAGCATCACTAGCTTTTTGATATTACCTCAGATTTACGATATTTGAAGCTTCCTTAAATACTCTAAATGCATCTTTCTTAGCCTTAATTGCTTTCATCAAATCTGGCGTAAGCCATGCTGGCTTTCCTACCCTTCTTTTGGGCTTTTGCTTTTGGGGGACATGTCTAATCTGAATATCCCGCAAGTAAGATTTAAACTTTTACCACATTTCACAGGTATTTACATCGGATTATTCTTCTTCCTATTTTATGGCCCTTAAAGCTGCTCTCATGCAGTCAAAGTCTGCCTTGTTAAAATTTGGAACCTTTGCCAAATCATCCTTGATTGTCCTCTGCTACTTGTGCCTTGAATCTCACTTTGTTATGGTCACTTCTTCCCAGAGTCTCTTATTTATGCCCATATATGCACAATTTTACTGAAGCGGAGCACAAACGCACTCAAATGTCTTTTTATCAATTTCCATAATTGTTGCCTCTGGATCCCACCATTGAAAAGTGTGACATTTTAACCCTCTACAAGTTATGGGCATAAAAGGGGAGTAGAATGAATTCGCTTGGGATATTCAATGCTGAAATCAGCCATATAGATTCCGACATCTCAGGGGAAGGGGGTGCGGAGAGGATGGAAGCAGTCCCCTCCTGCACATCCATACCTAAGTGAGAAGCGAGCACTACCGTAATAGGGTTAAGGAATGCAATACTGCTGGCTATGGCCATTTATTTATGAACAAGATTTGTGTGTACATGGGGGATGAGTACATTTCGGCAATAGTGGGTCCAAAATCGATTGGAGGTGGGTGTTATGGGAAACGTTGAAATTGGAGGGGGGGGGGAGGGAAGCCAGCAGTTTGGAAAACGGACCCCTCTGAATCACACAAATGAATACGGATGACATTGGCTTTCCGCACCCTTTTCAGCTATTTGAGATGAGTTAACAACTGTAATCCTGATAGTGTCATGTTGACAACTCACGTGCAGCGACGGACGCCGAGAACAGCGAGACGACCAGCAGAGCCAGGAAGAGACCACTGAACCACTTCATGGTGAGTGTTGGCCCATTGTGCCGGCCACCTGTTATATACCCGCGCAGTTGGGCCGGCTATCCGGTCTGTGACAATCATCGGGATCGTGGTGCGTGACGTCTGGAAAATCCAGCTGCCTTCCGCGCTGGATTTTCCAGCGCGGAAGGCTCGCTGGATTCTGCCTTTCAATCATAATTATGTTTGATTCTGATGATTTATATATATTTATATATATATATACATATACATATATTCATATATTATATATATATATATATATATATATATATATATATATATATATATATATATATACTTATCACCATGGCTAGTCCACACCAGAATCAAACGGAATTATGATTGAACGGCTCATAATCTCGTCGTATTTTGCATGATTTGTTCGGGGCCTCAGCTGCATCGCATCACTGTGCACGAAGATTAGCTGGAAGGAAATTCACGCACGAATACACTAGCCTTGGCCACCAAACTCGGTGAACAAACACTGAAATGTACATCGGTCTAAACCGACTTAAGGACTGTTCACACCTAGCGTGATTTCGACGCACTGTCGAAATCGACGCAAACTTAGTCCGGTCATTGCGCATGGGGCCCAACGAGTCTACCGATTCTGCCATTGCGCCGGTCTTGCGTTAGCTGTCTGCCGAGTCCCGGACAAAACGCTGGCGATTTCCGATCGTGACAAAGTCGGGTTCACCATTTTTTCGCTCGGCGCACCAGCGGCCCAATTGACGCCTGGTACGACAGACTGCTCGGGATCAACTACGGTTGCCATATTTGCTGCTCTTCGATCGGCAGAATATGTCGGCTTGTTACATCTATCCATATATATATATATATATATATATATATATCATATATATGTATATATTCATTTATATGTATATATGTACCTATCTATGTGTGTATATATCATATATATCATATATATGTAATATATATATATATATATATATATATATATATATATATATATATATATATATATATATATATATATATATATATATATATATACATATATATATATATATATATATATATATATATATATATATATATATATATATATATATATATATATATATATATATATATATATATATATATATATATATATATATATATATATATATATATGTGTATATATATAAATACATATATACATATATACATATATTTACCAAGCCTACATGTAAGTATAGGCTTAATTTCCACCTAGGTGGGATCTAATGGCGGTGTCACCAATCAGCGGATACCGGTGTTTGGGGTCGACTTTAAAATTGTTGTTGTTTAGCGCTAGTTCGATCATCTCAATCGCATGATCTGTTGGTGTTGAATTAGCCGCTCGGTTGTCCAACGCTAACCTACAACACTCGATCCCCTCGTTGCGTGGAACACTTGGATGTAGATTCGCCACATTCATGCAAAAAACAGCGGGGACTCTCCTCTGACAACATCGACAGGCTGAACAATCGTTTGCAGCTTTCAGAAAAGCCGCGGTGGCCGGCGGATGACCGCAGCTCGACCCTGCACGTGCCACTGCAGCTGCCCCTCCCCACTCCGCCGTCTCTGCCGCCCGTTCCGTGGCGTGACCAGTGACTCTGACGATTGCATGCATCGCGGCCCGCCCCTTCGGCAGCTTGGGATTCCCTTGCAGTGGCCCGGGCATGGTTTGTCCAGAACCAAATATACATTCTGATGAGCTCCAATACAGCCCTCCCGGTGCAGTCTGTCTGCCATCTGTTTTACCCTACCACGTACTATTGATGTTTCAACTGCTGCTGTCTCTTTGCATGTGGTGTTGTGTGCGGCCTTTTCCCTGAGCTTTCTCACGTAATCATGTGCGTCTATGACGATGATATCGGAGCCCTCGTCGGAGGGACGGATGATGATCGTATCTTTTTGTATAAGATCCAATTGGGCGCGCTCTTTCTCCTTGGTCCCGTTGCTTATAGCGACCTTTAAGGCCTTAAAAGTCGCAAGCCTTTACTAGTATTCCGATACATGATGACAAGTTTCGCATTAAGCTGCAATGGGAGGAAAAACTTACGCAGAATCACGTAGCCGCCAGGAACAAACACTGCCGGATACAAATAGACTTCTGTAAATCACGAAGCCGGATTGAAATTCTTGATGTGTTAATGGAGCTTTATGGGGCGGGTCATCTAGCAACTGGTTCTTTTGTAAAGCCATCAGATTCCAAGACTTACTTGCACGTTAATTCCGATCACCCGCTGTGTATGAACAAGCGGTATCTCGGGGTCTGCGAATGCGCATAAAGCGGATGTGTTCCAAGGCGGACGACTACCATAAACACAGAGCAAGTTTGAGGCGCATATTAATTTGGAGGAACTATCCTGTGGGTGCAGTGCTGCGGGAACTTCAGACAGTGGACAAGATTGACAGGAGCAAGCTGCTGGCGCATACTAAGAGGTGCAAATCGTACCAACACCTCCCCACGACACCGCTCCCTTTTCTTTCTTCACAGTTCTTGCAGTATGCGTAAAATAGAGAAAAAGTGGAAAATATGTTCGTGTAATGTTGGATGTTCATCTTTGAGGAGAGTGGTAATGTTTAGTGGGATGTTGTATGTGGTGCAGTAGTTTGTGATGTGTTGTCTTTGGTTGGTGTATTTGGTGCATTGTATGAGTATGTGTTTGATTGTGAGTGTTCGGTGACATGTTGTGCATTGTGGTCGTGGACGGTTTAGAAGGTGGTAAGAGTGTGTGAGTGCCGTGTGGTCGATGTGTAGTCGTGTCAGTTTTCTTTCTTCGAATCTGGTGTTTTGATTGACGATGTGCCAGTGTTCGTGTTTGCGGTGTATGTCGTGGAATTGTGTTCTTGCAAGGACCCATGTTGTTGAATGTGTTTGTTGATTGCCTGGTGTATTGTGGGGTAATAGTCAGATTGTGAGTATAGGCATTGTGTGATTTGTTGCAGTATTGTGGCTAGGTTTGCTTCAGTGTCTGCGTGTCCTTTGCCTTGTATGCTCGTGTTGCTCGGGATCCAGAGAAGAAGTGGTTGTCGTCGAGTGGTTAGTTTGTTATGTACTGACAATATCGTGCAGCACACGTTCATCAATCTATCAGTCAATCAGTCAATCAGTCAATCTATCAGTATTCATGTAGTTACGATGTCCTTGGTCGCCGGTGATATTTGTGGATGACGTGCTCGTTGTGCGCTCGCTGGCATCGTCTCCATGTACTGATGTATTTATTGGCCAATGCCATTGGTCGCATGCCCGTTAATTACTAGTATCTGCTTTAGGATGCCCTGTTGGACAACGGCACACAACACACCTGGTTGCCTGTTCGAGCACGCGCGTCGTGCATGCACGCACAGCGCTCGGTTTAAATCTCTGCGGCGGACACCTGTGGTGTAGCTGTTTTGTGACGCATCACTGGTACACCTAGATTGAAGGCTTGTTATTCCAACCACATGCATGCATGATCATGTGTAGTGGTGGTTATTGGCTTTAGGACACGTCGACCGTTGAGTCATGTAGCGTCGCCAATCTCTCGCGTCGACTGGCCGCGGGTGAAGAGTAGCGGCAGGCGAGGCTCGAACCCACAATCTCTCGATGCTCATATGTGAATCGGAACAGTGTTCTTAAAAAAGTGGTACAATTATTTCCCGGTGGCTAGAAATCGCGATGTCCAGATATACGTCATCAACACATTTACAATCATGGGAGTCGTCATGATTATGTTCAAGGTGGGGCTCCGTCGATGCCTCACGGTGGGCCCCCGCATGGCGCACTCAAGTGCTCCCCACATCGGCGCAGTCAGGGCCCCCATACACGAGGAAATGCTTATGTTGTCCAATTTTATAACCGTGTCATTCCAGGAATCAGCGATCCATGACAATGACAAGCCAAGTCTCGCAAAACAAGCAAGTTGAGACATATCTGACGTCATTTGACTTTGAAGATGTGGACCCAAGGTCATGACATTTGCACACGATATATGTCACTACCGTACCCATCTACCCTGAAAATTGTGTTACTGCAGCTTTAATAGGAGTCAAGATCTTAGGGGGGCGGATTCCTCCCCCTCCAGTGCGCTTAATTTTCAGAGGCCCTCCAGTGCACGTGTTAAGCTAGCTGTTACCACCAGTAACTTGCAAGCGTTCCATCCTTGGTTAACGGAACATAATTCATAGTATTTTCAGTGCACTTCATGTAAGTAATCACGTCAAACACCATGGGAGTGAAGAAAATACATCGCCAGCTAGAACGTCCTCAGTGGGAACTGCAAATCATCAGTAATGTTGTGATTAAACACCTTGCGCTGGCAATGTGTTGGCCAAAGAGCATACGCATGGTAAATGGTGCCATGGACCCGTGACACCAGGATGCAAGCTTCTCGCCGGGAGTGAGCTCAGACCCAGCGATCCTCTAGTCAGTCGCTGCGTGAATATCGGGATGACCTCCATCCCGCTGTGCCAGTTGCCGCTTTCTGACGCTCCAGATCGTCTGACCCATGGGTGACTATCGGGTTGTAGGGCTGAACAGCGCATGCTCAACTCACTGAAAACAGGCTATGAGATGTATTTCAAAACCGTAGATGCGATTTCGCGTGACTATGTCACGAAAAATCCCTATCGGAGATTTAATAAATGGCGGTAGGTTTTCTAAAGTTGTCGACAAATGTTTGTCTGTGTGTGTGTATGTGTGTGTGTGTGTGTGTGTGTATGTGCTACTTCGACGCATACTGTGCCAAAACAGCCGGGCGGATTTCGCTCAAATTTTCACACGTGATGCGCCGTACGGGGGACAGACTATGACGGTGGTTTGGGTTTGCGCGTGTCACGTAGGCACGTGCCACGTGCCGTCAACTGGGGTCATGTCGAGATCAGTTAGCCAGGGCCACAGCATATACCGCGGGTCGCACGAATGTGAAACTTTGTGGAAACACGCACCCAATAGGGAACTGCGTGCTTTTGTGGTCGGCGGTCGCGTGCGCCGTATCGTGCGACCGCCAGCGTTGCCTTTGCACTGATATTGGTTGTGTGCATGGCATGGCTCCGGATTGTGTCCAGGGTGATGTCCGGATATGACAAATAGCCTGGGCACCGCCTCTACAAGTCGGGGGCCGAAAAGTAAATAGCGACTTATATGCTGTGCATATATAATTTTAGCCCTATAAATGCGTTTTTTTGTCACTGATGTTGGTTGTGTGCATGGCATGGCTCCAGACAGCGCCCAGGGTGATGTCAGGATATGACAAATTGTCTGGATACCGCCTCCATAGGATGAGGGACGAAAGGTAACTAGCAACTTATCTGTAATCCGCCTCCATAGCATGGGGGCCGAAACGTAATTATCGACTTACATGCCGGGCATAAGTTACTTTGGCGCTTTAGAAGCTTTGCCTTTTCACTGATGTTGGTTGTGTGCATGGCATGGCTCTGGATTGTGTCCAGGGTGATGTCAGGATATGACAAATTGGCTCGAGCACCGCCTCCATAGTATGGGGGCCGAAAGGTAAATAGCGACTTATCTGTAATCCGCCCCATAGTATAGGGATAGGCCCATGGGCACCGACTCCATAGGGTGGGGGCCGAAAGTGAAATAGCGACTTATATGCTGTGCATACATTGTTTAGCTCTATAAATGCGTTGTTGTTTTCACTGATGTTGGTTGTGTGCATGCCATGGCTCCAGATAGTGTCCATGGTGATGTCAGGATATGACAAATTACTTGGGCACCGCCTCCATAGGGTGAAGGCCGAAAGGTAAATAGCGACTTATCTGACTCCTGTGACGCATCCCTGCGTCACAGGACTCCTGACTCCCGTCAGGGCATCCCTGACTCCTGTGACGTCACTGTTCCCCCCTTTACACCTCTTTTAAAACCCCCAACCCTGGGAGATATAGGTCCCCCTGGGCCCCCCCTCCCCCCCCCCTGTGACGTCACTCTTCCCCACTGTACACCTCTTTACAAATCACTAACCTTGGCAGTATGTGTCTGCCTGTGACGTCACTTCCCCGACTCCTGTGACGTCACTCTTCCCCACTGTACACCTCTTAAAAAATCACTAACCTTGGCAGTATGTGTCGGCCGAAAGGTAAAGATTACCCTACCTACGTAGCCTACGAAATGGAAAGGTACCAAGGTAGGTACTGGTAATCTTCAAGTATTGCTACCTGGGTACCTAGATCCTGACCTACCCAGATAGGATAGGCGGACCATTCCTCACTCACAACTGAAGATTGTTCAAAACCTCGATTTTACAATCGGCCACAAGATCAAATCCGAATGCCATATGCCTACAATGGTCATTTATCAATTAAAAACTACGCAAATGCAACACAACAACACGGCCTCAGAAACGCCACGCAATTCGACCTCGAAACCGACGGACACATGTGACACGCTGCCAACTACGAAATAGTGACTGTCGTCAAATATCGCTAGTTTTGGCGCCATTTGTCACCCGCCATGGAAAATTACCCGGTTTTCACTCAGTTCTAATTTGGCAGATATTTTGAGACAAATCTAATGTGGGTGCAGTCGGTTGAGGGGACAGGGGTTGGTTGTTGCCGGCATCCCTCCAAGCTACTCAGACTGGCCCCGATAATACTCTATGTCTGGCAGCTTTAGGTCGTCTAGTGTTGTATACGGCTCACACGCTTGACCTTCATACGCACGGGTATGAAGATAGGTACTTCCTGTACCATAATTATGAAATATAATGCGTCTAATTTTGTGTATGAAAAAAATAGTTGTTTTTTGCATCAACAACGTTCAATTCTTTGGAAACAAAACACAAAATTCGATCTCAGCGTTCTTTGTCGGCACTGTAACCATGGGCGATTCCAGCACGATCCGGGTATGGTTAGGGCACATTAATGAGGTCGAGGTCAGATGCAGCGGCGTCGGACCTCGACCCTGCACAGACAGGGGTCCATCCTTTCTAGAAATGAACACGGCAAATCCGCACCCCCTAAAACCGTTATTGATGGCCGCTATTGATATTCCGAACTCAACCCGACACATGCCGACAGGGCCGGTATCAGCATGTTTACTGGGCGTGCATTTGCAACTTGCATTAAAGTTCAACCGATATCTTTGTACTGGAGCTCAGTTTCCTTTATCTCAGCCTTTATCTCAGTTTCATCATTGCCCCACTTTCAGGTCGCGCCGGGTCTTCAAGCCCGGTGCCGCACGCGGGGGCGTCCACCGCCTCCACCACTACCACCGCGTACGCCACTACCACCCAGGACGCCTTCCCCCTCACGCCTCCATCGCCCCATATGCCTTCCCATCCACATCCTCCGCCAGTGCCTCACAGCACTACCCCTCTCTACCTTCGCCGCCGATGCTCCTGTCGCCGCCACCATCACCGACAACACTACCGCCAACACTACCGCCAACGCCAACGCCAACACCAACGCCAACACCACCACCACCATCGCCACAAATAACGGTACAGGTTCTTTTTACTCTTTTGACCTGGATTTAACAGACATCATGATTCGGCAGGAGCCCAGCCGGCAGGACGCGCAGTGGGGGGGCAGTGCTGCGAGAGTGGAGGAGAACAAGCGCCTGATAACCTCCCATAGTTATAATATGTTCATGGAGAAGATTCGGCACCTTCGGGCAAAAACTAGGAAATTGGATCATACTTCACCAATAAAACCCTAAACTGAATCCCTGAATGATACTGGAAATCTCCTCCTACGCATCCCCTCCCCTCGTCTCGCACCTCGGTGGAGGTATTTGCTCGTTTTGTTGTTGTTTGTGTCGGTCAATGTATTCGTCGACTTGCGCTTTCGTATTTGACTCAGATATGACTTGGAATATTATTTATTGCCAACATGCGCGTCTAGTAGCATGTGTACGCTGGCTGCACATACGGTCGAGCCGATCAATATGTACAGGTGCCCTCTAGATTTCGATGGCCCTGGCAATTGCCGCCTGCCGCGAGAGGCCGCGCGCCCGCAGTGTTGCCGGAGCCTCTTCTCCGGCAGGCGCACCGTCCACCGCGCCATCCGGCACACCGCTGTCAGCCGACGGCTGCTCTAGCAGGAAATATTCTTCGACCCTGTTCGCATCGATCACGAGTTGCTCACGATACTGCCACTCCAACCTATATGTTCCCTGGATTTGCCTCTGTCACGTGGGACCGCGCGGCCATCGCTTTTGTTTACATCGTGGCAGAGTTTGTTTAAGCGGTCGTGGCGCCGTGTGGCGGGTGAGTTGGAGTTGTACTTTTGGGATGAAGTATATTGCACAAATATTCATCCACTGCTTATAGGCATATCCTTCTTGGCTAGTTCATTGGTTAATGGAAATGTATTTCATGGTAATATGCACAGATCAGGATGTATGCATATGCATAGTAATCTCGCTTAATATGAAGTGATTTGTGGATATTAGTAGTAAAATGATTGGATGAATTAAAGCCAAAAATACTCTTTGTAGCCTGTATTCAAAGCTCAATGATGTACAGGACAGACAAACATGAAAATTATTCATGAGTCTTACCTAAACTGCTCAGCACCAAAGTGAAAATGTCTCCTTTGGTGAAACACCTGCTTCTGTGATGATCATGGGCTGGCATATCACCCCAAACACCTTGCTGCAGCATATTCATGACAGAAGCTAATAATGATGCACTAACAATAAAACTTAGCGGAAACCATAAACTGACAATGAACAATTAACTACAATAACAGACTATAACTAGAACAAAGAACACTAATAACAAGACAGATCAATAAGAAGTAATGCTAGAATAACCTAGGTGGCCCATCTCCTCTACTCCTATTCACTTAATGCCAAAATCACAATGTTACGCTTGTCATGTTGAGCATCATTTTCATGCCGTCATTTCGTTGAAATTATCTCACCACTATGGGTTGATGAAACTAGCCATGCGTTGGTTCGCAGTTTTTGAGGCGTGAAATCGTAACGCTTTTTGCGTGTTTTTGAAAGCGTGATTTTTTTATCGTATAATTTATTTTGGTGAAACTGGAAATCACGTTTAACGCACAAAAAACTGCTGAATCATGAAATCGTGAAATCGTAATGTTGATGAAACTGGGCCCAGGTCTAGTTGATACAATTTTGCCGACACTGAAAATAACTCTTCACCTTGGAAGGGTAGCGAGGAGATAGCTACACCTACGCCGAACTTAAATTTTACTTTCGCTCCAAAAATGTGCCACATCGTCACCATGCGGCGGCCCCGGGACGAAAGGACTGACGCTTGTTTTTGCTGAGAGAAGAGGATGCCAGTAGCAACATGTGTGGTAACCATGGCAACCGGCTTCATACTTTTGGAGAAAATGTTGTATCAACCATTTCGTGTATCACCTAGACCCGGTCTCCCCTATATTGACTCAGTAATGTCCAGGAAATCAGTATTTGAGTATATTTATAAAAGTGCCGGTCTATGTTACCGAGTGCATAATATTATTGCAAACTCTCCAATCTTATTTCCGAGTTTATCGTATTTGCAAATATACGGGAAGGTATGCTGCATGATTGCCAAATTACTCGCACCGCACGCTTTTACATGACATGTTAACAATAACAATATTTCACCAAATTGCATCAGGCACAAACAAAAACGGTTTTCAGAATCAGTTTTTACGTTGAAAACTGACCACGAAACCGACTTTTTATGTTTTCGTGTTGCTAACATGCTGTTATTCTGGAAAATTGAAAACAGGAGGGTACTTTCCGGGAAGTACCCTCCTGCAGGCACCGTGTTCAAGTCACTTGCCTGAAAATGGCCAGAGGATTGAGTCTTCTTCGAGTTCAAGTTCAAGTGTTGCAGCAACGGAAGAAGAAGTCTCCAGTTCGACGGCTCGGCCCAATCAGAGCCCTAGGGACGCCACTTCACTACCCCTAGCAACTCGTCATCTCTTGCCTGAGGACTCAGAGGAGGACAAACATTGCGGCCCAGTGGAAACAGCTGTTTGTAGGGATGGTGGTGCGTCACCACGTGGTGTTGTTGATTTTCGCTGCTGTTCGGACAGGGTCTGGTGCGCTTCGTTGTTCGGTGCGTTCGTGCCCAGCGTTGTGACTGTTTGGAACTTTGGGTGGGCTTTGGCTATGCGTGGGTGGTTTCTGTGTTTGCTGATCTCCAGCGTTGTTTCTGGAGTCAGAAACTGCAGCGTGAGGCCAGCAGCTGACCGCAGCGCACCACAGGAGGACGAACTTCGCCTAGGCACACATTCATCGTATCAACCACCTACGCCACTCCGGGATACAAATAATTTACTCCACCACGCGGCTACTAGTGGAGAGAGCTCGGGTAGTTGCATTACTTCTCGCACCCACGGTACGGTCACCAACGGCGATGGCACTGAACAATATCGTACAAATCGCACGTCTAATCTAAGTAAGTTACCTCTAGACTCAGATATCTTGGGATTGCTTGACAAAGGCCCAAATTTTGCGTTAGCTCAGAAAGTGGATCGTAGCTGCTTGGAAAAGGCAGAATCAGGCGTAGAAAGGGCAATCTATGGTTTGCGGTGGAGGAATGTGAGGGAGACGAAACAGCAAACTGTACCTCAGGTACCGCAGGCAGGCTTATCACAACGCGCCTCTAGCACAGGTTATTTAAAGCTTCGCCCCATGTTTCCCGACACTCCTGCACACCAACCACCGAGAGCCACAACTCAAATAGAATCTGAGTTGAAAGATTTAAAAACAAAAGTGCTATAAGCATATAAATATCACAACAAAGCATCGAACAAAATGTCGGACAATTATGCGAAACAGAGGGAAGTAATTCGGGAAATGAAAAACAACGATAATGTAATAGTAAAGCCGTCAGATAAATGCAAAGGATTCGTCGTGCTAAACAAAACGGATTACATTGAAAAGGCCAAGAAAATAACGGACGATTATCAGAGCATTGCTTCCCAACCAAACCCTACCAAACGTCTCGAAATCGAAACATGTACTATCATCAAGGAAACTTTATCAGGGAAGTTACATAAAGACACAGTGTTATCTCTCCTTCTCATTCCAGCCGCACAGCGGAATTATACGGGCTCCCCAAAACCACAAACTAGAGGTTCCACTGCGCCCTATAGTATCGGCGAGTGGTGACCCCCTAGACAAGTTATCTTGGTTCTTGAGTAAGATTCTCGTCCAGATACTAGCGTTGGTTCCCGCCCATCTGACAAATTCGGAGTCGTACCTGCAGAGGGTGAAAGAAACGTTCCCTACAAAACTTCCGGAAGGCAGTATTGTTTTCACCATGGACGTGAAAAATTTATATGGCAGCATTCCGATAAAGGAGGGAATAGATGCTGTGATTCGTCTAATCGAGGACAATCTGGATGATATTTGTCTTTTCGGGATTGGGGTACAGGACTGTGTGAAATTACTAACACATATTTTCAGCAATAACCTCATACGTTTCGGTAGCTCCATGTACAAGCAGACAAAAGGAGTGGCTATGGGTAACCGATCTGCACCTCCTTTAGCGATTGCTTTTATGCACCGCCTTGAGTCGATTTTCTTAGCTTCGTATGATTTGAAACCAGCTCTCTACATGAGGTATATAGACGGTATTTTTGGTGTTTGGACAAATGGCTTGGCCTCTCTGCTAGACTTCTTTGCGGATATTAACCAACAACATTCCAGCATCAAGTTTACCTTAGAACACACTGGTCATAGCAGTTCGATTCCTTTCCTTGATACGTTGTTTGTAGTTCAGGCTGATGGGAGCTACACCACCGAGCTGTACTTTAAACCAATGGCAGCCCCCATCATCTTGCACTATGATTCGGCCCACCCGATGACCACTAAAAAAGCCGTTCTAACATCCCAAATGAGGAGAGCAGCACGAGTCTCCTCCGATACTATTTCATGCGAGCGGAGCCTTGCGAAGGTAACGACTCTTTTCCTGGAAAACGGATACCCAGCACATCGGGTACACTCCGCCGCTCGTGCTGTTCACCCTCACAACAGTAGTAGGATAGGTGGGCAACGTCGGCATCGAGCGGGTAGCAATCCCAACTATGTTTACATGAGACTTCCTTTTGTCGATGACCAATTATGTCGACAGGTAAACGCAGCCATCCGTTCGTCTCATCTAAACCATGTTAGGGTAGCCTGGATTAGCGGACCTACGCTGAAATCTTACCTGGTCCGCTCAGCCCTGGAAATGCCGCCATGCCCTGCTGGTAGGAGAACGTGCCACACCTGTATCAACGGGCTCAAAGGTAGATGTACAGGGAAAAACGTAGTTTACAAAATAACGTGCAATCGCTGTCTTGGAACATTTTATATCGGTGAAACCAAACGTAGCATCAGGGATAGGTACAATGAGCACTTGGGAGATGCCAGACTTCGGAGAGCATGCACTCCTTTAGGCGAACACATGATTGACAAGCATTATAACATGGAACACAGCGATACTAACACAAACTTCAAAGTAGAAATTCTAGCAACAGCCAGGGACAACGCTGATCTGAAGGTCCTCGAATCTCTACATATACGTAATCTACGGCCGCAACTAAACACGTAAACGACGTCTTGGTATATCACATAAAATTACATAAACATAAATATAAATTATAAAACTATATATATATAAATATACATAAATATAAAACATACTATATAAATTATATATAGTATGTATTACGCGTTACATTGGATATATGTCTATATATGTGCGTGAGTGTATGCATCGATATGTATATGGACCATCGGCTCGGGCTTCCTCAGAGGATTCCTTCTTGACATAGTTTGTTTCTGGTTTGGAGTTTCTGTGAGTGTCTGCACCACTGAGGAGGCTTTTCTGCATTTCAAGTGTCTTTTTGCACGCTTTTTATCCCGCGTGATTATTTCAATTGTTTAAACTTGAGCTTTTTTAATCACTCCTGATGATGGCCGAAACGTTGAGTAATAAAGTGCAACCCTTATCGTTACTTTTGATGTCAACTCAGCACCTCCTGGTATATTGAAGGTCGTATATATATTTTATTTACACACAATGTCTAAAACTCAGGAGCATCTAAGAGCCATTCTTCGTTATATCAAAATGTGTAAGGAGGATGGGCTGGCACCAGCATAGACTACTGAGCCGTATTCAATGATGGGGAGTACTAAGGATTTATATAGTTGTAAAAGTGTGTGACGATCGGCTCCCAATGGGGTGGATGTAATGTAGCGGAACAAATTTAGTCGGTGAAAACATTTGTTCTGGACGTATTTCATGTGTTTATGCACTGAAAGTCTGCGATCAAAAATTACACCAAGAAATTTAAATGAATGTACAAAAGATATGTCATTTTGCCCCAGGTGAAGCTGTGTTTTTGGGTTTGGACAGGGAGTGCATTTGCTAAAAATAATGGTTGCAGATCTGGGAGCCGAAAAATTGAATCCGTACTTCATGGAACATTGGTGTATCCTGTTTAGAGCATTTTGAAGCCGAATCAAACGATTTTCGTAATTTTGGTCCGAGCACCAAATTGCACTATCGTCGGCGAATAGGGAATACGATACATTTGGAGGCATGTCGGCGAAAAGGTCGTTAACGATGATGTTAAATAAAACTGGTGATATGCAACTTCCTTGTGGTAGTCCGTTTTCAGGAAAATGTGGATCGGAAATGGCTGACCGGCACCTGATGTTGAATTTACGCGAACCAGATAAGAAACCTATTAAATAATGTGCCAAGTGTCCTTTTATGCCGAGTTGTTGAATTTTGAAGAGGAGTGCTGGTTTGAAAACCATATCGTAAGCTTTGCTGATGTCCAAAAATACTGCGACAGTGTGTTATTTTTTTGTAGCCTAGGCGGATGTCTGTCTCTAATCGAATAAGATGATCCGTTGTACTGCGTCCTCGCCGAAAACCACATTGAAAGGGAGATAGAAGTGAATTTGTTTCCAGGTGCCATGTCAGTCAACCATGCGTTCAAAAAGTTTTCCTAAACAACTGGTGAGTGCGATGGGTCGTAAATTTGTGGGGTTACTATGGTCTTTGCCGGGTTCTGGAATAGGGATAATGATAGCTTTTTTCCATGCTTCAGGAAAGACATTATTTGACCATAATGAATGAAATGTTTCAAAGATGCATTGTTTGGTGTGGTCAGATAAATGTCGAAAGAAGGGATAATGCAAGTTGTTAGGCCCTACTGAAGTGTTACCGGCGGAGGAAATAGCATTCTGTAGTTTGGAAAGTTGAAAAGAAGCATTGTAGTCCTCCGTATTGTCGGATTGAAAGAGTTCGAGATTGGTGTGAAAAGTGTGTTGTGCATTTGGTAAGAAATTAGGTCGGTAGTTCTCATCAGAGCTATTGTGGCCTATGGTATCAGCTATGGTATTGACGATGGTTTGTGGTCTGTAATGGTGAGATTGTGGATTTTGAGGGCCGGTAGAGATTTAACACGCGCCCTGGTGGGCCTCTGAAAATTACGCGCACTGGAGGGGGGGGGGGCGGATTCCGCCCCCCCTAAGATCTCGGCTCCTAGTAAAGCTGGAGGAACGAAATTCGCAGGGTGGATGGGTACGGTAGTGAACTCTATTGTGTGCAATTTGCATGACCTTAGGTCGATATCTTCAAGGTCAAATGAGGTCAACTTGGCAATATTTTCTAGTTTTGCGTGGCTTGGCTTGTCATCGTTATGGATCGCTGTGATTGTGTTTAAATGCTCAAAAATGGGCATCAATGATGTTTTGGACATTACTAATGATGCAATGCAGATGCTAGACCCAACATTTGACCTCAGGTCACCTATATAGCACCACTTTATCAGGTCAGTTACCTGTTCCAGTTACCGGAACCGGGCCGCCCGCCCGACTGCTCCATCGGGCAGCTCGGAGCAATCGGCTTCGTGAAGAAAGGAGTGAAGTACGTGAATAAAGTATGGAAACGCAATGACAAACAGTAAAAATGACAAACAGTAGTGCATTTATGACAACATTCCAGTTGATCATGTTTGGTTCCATTAACCTGTCATGAACTTGACCTGACTTGACCTCGGTGACCTAACATGACCTTGAAACTATATAGCATATCAATATACATCAAACAAGTCGCTAGTGTTGCCAAGAACACTTCCCTTTTGCGAGTATACGGGAAGCGCATCAGCGCCGATTTTTGTGGTCTGGCGCTGGAATTTTTTTTGACTTTAGCGGCCCCTAACTTGAAACATTTTCGGCCGATTTCCATTTTTCTTGCTTTAAACCACGCGCCGTTCATTTCTAAGCAGGTACGCGGACAATCGCTTATATCGACTGGTAGAATCTGCAGTTATTCGCGAAAAATCTGAGGGGTGGGTGGATTTCGCCCCCCCCTCCAGTACGCGTGTTAAATGGGGACCGTCCGGACAGCCGTGGGATTAATTGCCATATTTTACTTAAAGATGTTTGAAATGTGAGCTGCTGTAAATATAAGGTCCATGAACGGTGCTTAACATCGCGAATGATGCGACGGGTCCTCGCTCGTTCGCGGTTACGGATGATTAAATTTTCTTGATCGGGATGTCGTAAATAATTTATAAATGCTCTTTTCCTTACCGCAATTGCTTTTGAAATTTCTTGACACCACCAAGGTACTGGCTTTCTTTTTGTGAATGGTTTGGTAAGTGGAATAGTCACGGAAGCTGCCTCGAAAAGTGCATTTGTGAGTGAGTTGATGTTTTCGACGGGAGAAATGTTGGGGTTGTATTGGGTATGTGAAAGTTCCTGAAATGTTGTCCAATCTGCCTTCGAAATTTTCCAGCGGGGGATAAAGTTGGGTGTGGTATCGGTCGCATTTGAAAATGTGGGTGTTAATTTGATGGGATAGTGGTCACTGTCATGAATGTCTGCGTCATTGGTCCAGTCAAAATTATTCGCCAGGGTCGGAGAGCATATTGATAAATCAATAGCTGTTTCTGTATTATGTCCAAGGTGTAAAAAGGTTGTTTTTTTGGTTTTGTGTTTTCCATCTTTAGCAGAGGCAAATTGCCATCCGCTAGATATATGCTACGTTAAAGAAAGAGATACTTTAATCCGGCTTATGTGGCATCCGGTTATATCAAATAAGAAAGACAGGAAAGATGAGTCGCCAGCAAGTAAGGGACGTGGCGTAAGGGCCGATACATACATACACAGGTGAAACGTACACGTACATACATACATTCATACACGACACTCAGAAGAACACTTGGAGGGTGGGCAGCATCGTAACTTCCGGAGAGGTTCCACTGCCCACCTGCGACCTGAAAAGCGAAGCGGAGGCCCGACGCCCAGGGCGAGTCGTGGGCGTCGGGCCCGACCTTGTATGTGTAGGTGTATGTTTGAGTTTAAGCTTGGAAAAACCTGAGAAGGTGAAAAAGCCAAGTAGCTTGGAAAACCCGTAGGTAAAAAACCAAGCAGAATTTATATGGAGAACCGTCCGTTATGGCCAAATTGGATCGGTCTCTGCCTACCTAGTGCGATATAACCTATATGTATGTGTTTTGCGACGACGGAGTTGATGGCGTTTGACTTCAAATTACTTCCTCGAGTTTGGTGCTGTGCAAGAATGTAAATAGTAGTTCAAGGAGCTCCGGGTGTTTGTCTCCGAGAAGGCTTGGCAGTGAAAGTGGAATCTGATGTTGGGCAATGTAGGAAAGAAGAGGGCGACGTAGTAATTGGTAGGCAGGGCAGATAAGTAAGAAATGTTCCACAGAGTTATGCATATCACATGTTTGGCAAGGCGGAGCGCGGCGACGTTGGCTTAAGAGGAAATCATGTGTGAGTTTGGTGTGCCCGAGTCGGAGTCGAGCAAGGAGGATCTCATGTAAGCGTGTGTGCTGTCGTGAAGAGGACCATTTGGCGAGAACGGGTTTAATGTGGTGTAAATGTGTAGTGCTGTGGTTCCAGCATGCATGGATATATGTGTTGAATAGTTGGTTGGTGAGGGACAAAAGGTCACAGGGGGAACTGGGAGGTTGGGGGTGGGTGGGAGGTCGATGGCTCGACGAGCGAGCTCATCCGCCCACTCGTTGCCCGGAATCCCCATGTTGCCAGGGACCCAGAGCAGTGTGAGTTGAAGGTGAGCATGATGCGTGTGATAGAGTTGACGGATAGCGTGGAGTGTGGGGTGTGTAGTGTTGTGTATGGCTGCGAGAGCATCGATGGATGAACGTGAGTCAGTGCAGATGATTGTTGGTGTGATGATGTGGTGTTGAACAATGTGGTTTAGACAGGCGTAGATAGCGACTAACTCCGAAGTGTACACAGAGTGGTGTGGTGTTAATTTTATTTGGCCAAAGTTTGGACCATCACACCAGGCAGCTCCCGTACCGGCTGCGGTACGGGAGCCATCCGTGTAGAAGTATGTGAGATGGGGATGGGCTGCTTGATATTCGAAAAATGTCTGTTGGGTTTCGAGGGGAAAGTAATTTTTTGTTTTGGTGGAAGAGATATTCCAGATTGGGGTGATACATGTGCCAAAACGGGAGTAGGGGGGAAATTTGTCGGGGATTACATTGGGGAATTTGAGTGCGAATGTGAGGACATGGTCCAAATGTATGGCAATATTGTATTTGTTCCTATTATATGAACGTCAAACGGGAGGATTAGAGAGTGCGAGGCTGGCAGGGTGGTTGTGCTGTGTTGTGGTCCGAAAGTGGTATCTGACTAGTTGGAGTGTTCTGCGGTGTTGTAAGCTGGGGAGGTGGGCCTCAGCCCGGAGACTAGTGATGGGCGTGGTGCGGTGTGCTCCGGTGATGAAGCGAAGTGCGTTATTCTGTATGCGTTCAAGTGTTGCGATGTGTGAAGGAGATATATTATAGAAGATAAACGCATTGTATTCCAGGATTGAGCGAATCAGAGTAATATACATAGTGTTGAGTGTAGCCCTGTCTGCACCCCAGTCGCGACCGGAGATGCAGCGCAGGAGATTTAGACGTTTTGTGCAACGTTGTTTTAGATAAGCAATATGGAGGCCGAAACAAAGACTTTTGTCTAGAACGATGCCAAGATAGGTGAAGGTGGTTTGGTGAGGGATAATTTGGTCGCGGTAACGGAGTGGTGTAAGAGGTGGGATGTACGAGTTGAGCCGGGAAAAAAGCATTGTGACGGATTTGGTGGGGGAGATTTGCAGTCCCCAAAGGGAGCACCAGGAATCAATTTGGTCCATGGCGCGTTGCATTAAATAATTTGCATTGTCTGCCGATGGGTGCATGCACCATATGGCCAAATTATCGGCGAAAATGGAGTATTTTAGACAAGGGGCTATATGATGGAGGTCAGCGAGCGAATCGTTGATCATGATAAGAAAGAGGGTGGGGGATAACACCCTGCCTTGTGGGACGCCTTGATCGAATTTTTGGAACCGATAATGGATATTGCCGCAGCGGACGGTGAATGTTCTATTAGCGAGAAAGTTGGTGATAAATTTTGTAATTCTGCCTCTGATGCCAATATGATGTAATTTGAGTCGGAGGGCCGAACTGTGTACTTTATTGAATGCGGATTTTAAGTCCAGAAAGAGTGCCACGGTTTCATGTTTTTTTTCTTCATGAAACCGCGCTGTATCGAGTCAACTAATTGAATGAGGTTGTCAGTGGGGTGGTCTAGGTCGAAAACCGCTTTGAAACGGGGAGATAATTTCGTTGTTTTCGAGGTGGACTCTGATTCGTCCATTGACCATGCGCTCAAAGAGTTTAGAGGCACAACTAGTGAGAGAGATAGGTCGATAGCTAGAGGGAAGGTCGCGAGGTTTGCGAGGTTTAGCGATAGGAATGATAGTGCTAGTAGACCAGGAAAGGGGGAAGGTGCCGTCAGTCCATAGTTGATGTAGTGCCGAAAAGAGGTTGTCTTTTCCGGAGTCGGATAGATTTTGGAAGAAGGGGTATGCCAATTGGTCAGGTCTAGCTGCAGTGTTGGTTACTTTGGAAAGGGATAAATTTAGTTCATAGAGAGTAAAGGGGGCATTGTATGGTTCAGTGTTGTCCGAGGTAAAGTTGCAGGTGGCGAGAGTGGTTTGTAGGAAGTCGATTGTTTGTTGCGAGTATTGTGTATTTGAGGATATGTCTGCATAATAGGTGGCAAAATGTTCCGCGACGTCCGAGGGTTCTGTGATGCTGCGTTGGTTAATTGTCAGTTGTGGGAATCCACGGTGTGGGGATCTGCCATTTGCGAAAGAGCGAATTTTGGTCCAAAGTTGGGCGATGGGGGTAAACCGGTTCAATGAGTTTGAATAGAGTTGCCAGCTGCGTTTTTTGGCCGTAAGGACAATCTGCTGACAACGTTTTTCAGCCTCGCCGGCTTCTAACATGTTTTGGGTGGTGAGATTTGTGCGAAATTTTCGCTCAGCCCGCCGCCGCAGAGCGACGGCGCGTTGACATTCGTCGTTGCACCACGGCACGTGGTGACGGCCGGGGGAGCGACGAGTGTGGGGGACATGATTTTCAGCCGCGAGTAACATGGTGTCAAGAAAAGCTGATATTGGGGGGTGTCATAAAGTATTAAGGCTTCATAAGAGCCACAGGGGCCCATCTGGGTTAAGCCTATCTAGAAAAGGTACTAGAATGTACATACTCCCACCCCAATCAATCCCTTATCCCAAGTTCCTAGGAAGCTATATATCCCAGCCCATCTAACACCACTCACTTGCTACCGCCTAACACCCTCAATAATCACAAGCTCCTCCCATCACACCCATCGTGCCACCATAGACAACCTCATCAGCATCACATCCCGAAGGAAGGTGCCGAATCCACTGCTAGGCACATCCCACAGAAATTCATAAAGCGTTCAGACTTAATAAGAGACTCACTTGCTATTGCATAATACACTCAACAATTACAAACTCCTCCCATCATACCCATTGTGCTACCATAGACAATCTCATCAGTATCACATCCCGAAGGAAGGTGCTGAATCCACTGCTAGGTACACCCTATATAAAGTTATAAAGCATTTAGACTTAATAAGAGACTCACTTGCTATTTCATAACACAGTCAACAATTACAAACTCCTCCCAACTCCCACTCCTCCCTGTCGATCAACCTTCCCTGGAATACAGAAAAACAATCCCCCTATTCTTATAATGATTGTCTATGCCGTTTTTAAAGATGTTCAGTGTGTTGCTACTGACAATGGTTCCTGGCAGCTGGTTCCAGTGTTCTACTACCCTGTTGGTGAAGAAAGACTGTCTTAACCTTGTCCTGCTGTGATTAACTTTAATTTTGAATTGATGACCTCTAATTGCATCATTTCTGTTAAATTCAAACATTTCCCTGAGATATCCCTGTTCCTGACCATGAACAAATTTAAAAACCTCGATGAGATCTCCTCTCAGCCTTCTATATCTAAGTGAAAACATGTTCAATTTCTTCAGTCTTTCCTCATATTCCAGGTTGCCTATACCATTAACCATTTTTGTTGCCCTCTTTTGTACTCTCTCTAAAAGCCAACAATCTTTCTCATAACTAGGGGACCAAGCTTGGACACAGTATTCCAAATGTGGCCTGACATATGCACAGTAAAGCTTCCTGATGACCTCCTCACTTTTGTATGACACATTCCTCTGTATTGCCCCAAGCATTCTTAGTGCCTTCTTCCTGGCTTCTTTGGTCTGTTCTGATGCCCCCAATTTTGTGTTCAAAATAACACCTAAGTCCTTCTCCTGCTGAGTCACAGATAGTACTTGGCCACCCATCAAGTATGGAGCCTTCATATGCTGCCTACCTACATGCATGACTTTGCACTTATCAAAATTAAACTTCATTTGCCATTTTTCGGACCACTTCACTAGCTCGTCTAAGTCTTTCTGCAGCAAAACCTGCTCATTTTGCCCTGTTATTGCCCTAAAGATCTTCAAATCATCCGCAAATTTCAAAACCTTACTGCTTAGGCCACATTCAATGCTATTCACGTATATAATGAACAATAGTGGCCCCAGTACCGACCCCTGGGGGACTCCACTAAGAACATTTTGCCATGATGACTTTGTACCATTTAGCATCACTCTCTGCTGTCTATCTGAAAGCCACAACTCTATCCATTTTAGGATGCTACCTGCAATACCATGGACCTGAAGCTGCATCATTAACCGTTTATGGGGTACCTTGTCAAAGGCCTTACTAAAGTCCAGATATGCTACATCAACCTGATTTCCCTGATCAAATTGTTCTGTAGCAAAATTCAAAAAGTCCAAGAGATTTGTGAGGCACGATCGCCCTTTTCTAAACCCATGTTGAGTATCTTGAATCAATTTGCTTCCTTCCAGAAAACTAACTATTCTATCCTTGATAATTGATTCGAGTACCTTGCAGACAAGGGATGTGAGGCTTACTGGCCTATAGTTTTCAACTTTCCCTCTTTCTCCTTTCTTGAAAATAGGAACTACATTTGCCCTTTTCCAATCTGTTGGAATTTCATTTTGCGAAACTGATCTACAAAATATTATGCTAAGTGGAATTGCCACTTCCTTTTCAGCTTCCCGCAATACCCTAGCATAAATTCCATCGGGTCCTGCTGCCTTGTTTGTCTTTATTTTTCTGATATAATTGAAAACAATATCACTATCAATGAAATCAACATCGTGTATCTGATCACCTGTCACTGAACTGTGGTTCACGGTTGGCAGATTAGTCACATCCTCCACTGTAAACACTGATTTAAACTGCTTGCTCAGCTCCTCAACCATCTCACTATCCTCACTCAATATAGTCCCATTTACATCCAGTGGACCAATTGTGCTTGAAACTTTACTCAGCTTGTAGAAACTAAAGAACTTTTTACTGTCCCCATTACAGTTCCTAGCCAAATCCAATTCTTTTGCTCGCTTTGCTGCTCTGATTTTCTGCTTCACAGCGTCTCTAGATTTTTGATACGACCTTAGATTTACGATATTTGAAGCCTCCTTAAATACTCTAAATGCACCTTTCTTAGCCTTAATTGCTTTCATCACATCTGGTGTAAGCCATGCTGGCTTTCCTACCCTTCTTTTGCGCCTTTGCTTTTGGGGGACATGTCTAATCTGAATTTCCCTCAAGTAGGATTTGAACTTTTCCCACATTTCACAGGCATTTAAATCAAAGAATTCTTCTTCCCATTTTATGGCACTTAAAGCCTCTCTCATGCAGGCAAAGTCTGCCCTGTTAAAATTTGGAATCTTTGCCAAATTATCCTTGATTGTCCCTGATACCTGTGCCTTGAATCTCACTATGTTATGGTCACTTCTTCCCAGAGTTTCTCCTACAGTCAAGTCTTGAACTAAATCACTTAAATCTGAGAAGACAAGGTCCAAGAATGAGCCCTGCCTGGTTGGTTCCATTACAAACTGGTGTAAGAACAAGTCCTCTTCAAGGCATTTCCTAAACAGTTTACATGATGGGGAGCCAACACCAACATTTTCATATCCTTTTAGATTAAAGTCACCAAGAATAAGGCATTTCCTCTGAAAGTTTCTACTGATTTCCTCACAAATCACCTTATCAAGCTCCAGTTGCTGAGAATGTGGCAAGGTTCCTGATCGATACAAAGCTCCTATCCTCAGTTTATTGTTGTTGCCTTTTCCCACAGCAACATCAAGCCAAATGGACTCCACAGACACATTTTTCACCCCATCTACTACTTTTTGAGAACTGTATAAGCTATTCACATAGAGCATTACACCACCCCCTTTCACTGCTGGACCCCTATTGCATGAAAACATATTGTATCCCCGGATCTCATAGTCCTGCAAGTTATCCCCAAAATATCCCTCACTGACCCATGCCTCAGTAATGCAAACAAAATCTGGTTTCTCCTCAGCAACATAACACTTAAACTCATCAAATTTGGATCGAATGCTCTGAGCATTAAGCATCATACACTTAACAAAAGTTCCAAGACCATCTTTGGCTTTGTTATGTTGAGTAGCTCTATCATCTCTGGATGAGCCACCACTCTGCCCCCTTGATCTACTGCTACCCCTATTTGCTGACTGTGAGGTTCTATTGCCTATGCTGTCACTATTGACATATCCCTGAGATGGCAATGCCAATTCTTCCCTCCCCACCCCATTATCTAGTTTCCCTGAAGGACATGTTCGTATACTTTGCCTAACACTTGCACCCCCTTCTCAGAGAAGTGCAAGCCATCCCTCTGATAGAGGTCAGATGAGCCATAAAACCCGCACCACTTGTCAACAAAAGTCAAACCTAACTCATTGCAAAGCCTACCTACCCTGGCATTGGCTGCCAGTGCCCTAGAGCTCCACTCAGGGGAGACTCCAGCCCTAGGCAGAATAGCTGTCACAATAACTCTACTATTGCTTTGCTTCAGGGTGGCCAGAAGGGCCCTGTAGTCCTGCATCAGCTCCTCACTCCTAGCAGGACCTATGTTGTTCACTCCTACCTGCACTATAACTGTACTGAACTGGTTTTCGCTGGTGGCCTGTGCGACCACTTGGACCAGGTCTCTAACTTTGGCACCAGGCCTGGTGATGCACCTCCTACCTTTCCGACCTTTACAGAATACCCTATCCAAATGCCGCACACGAGAGTCTCCTACGACTAGCACATTCTCCTTGCTGCTATCACTATCACTATCACTATCCTGGGGGCAGTCCTCCAATGCCTGGAACCTGTTGGATGTTGTTACTACTCCTGTCTGTTGAGCTGCTTCGCTAGGTTTTTTCCCACTCCTACCACCTACCACCTGCCACTCACTGCCCCCTTGCTTAGGCTCACGCCTCCAAATCCTCCACCCCTCGACTTTAAACCACTGCCCCTCCTGTGAGCTACTATAAATATTCTGTTCACTAGGAACACTTATCTCTTCAGATCTCCCTGCCACCTCCACAGCAGGGGAAGCTACAGTTACCTGGTGGCCTGTGACCACCTGGGCATAGGATGCCCCTGCTACAGACTGCCCCTTACGTTCTGGCCTGCCCTTTGAAGCAAGGGAAGCTTTGAGCTTGGAAAGCTCTGCCTTAAGGGCCCTAACCTCATCCTCTAGTGCCTGCATCCTGGTGTTAACCATCCTAAAGGCTGCAGCTTATTCTAGATTGAAATTGACAGATACCTTGCTCCAAAATTATTTACCAAATAACAGAGCAGAGCAAAATAACCGACAAAGCTTAGATATATGCTAGTTCCTAACTATGCAGCACTTACAAGGTAATCACTGTGCAGAAAGTTGACAGTGGTTTTAAAGAAAGAAGAAATCACACGCTGAATAACTGCCAAAAATTATATAAGTAGCTGAAAGCACTGACACACTAGACAAAGACAGACAGAATGGACAAAATGGCGCTGGGTAGCGTCTCTAGATATAAATATTATAATCAGCTTGCCAAAAAAGAAACTTATGAGATAAAGCTATGCAAATATATGCACAGAAGTAATTGCTAAATACCTATCCACAGTTAAGCCTGGTATACTGGTAACGACTTATCTAGAAAAGCAGGAGCTCCACAGCGATGTGTTTCCACCTTGACAACTGGCGGCAAACTGGGTGTGAATGAGGAGGGAAGACGGTGTCAATGGCTGGGAGAAAGATGGCCATTTCGCCTTGCGAACATTCCAGCGGGGGACAAATGAGTAATCTCTAGCCTGGGCTGAGCGTTCAAGCATAATATGAATAGAGAAGTGATCGCTAAGGAGGGGGTCGGGTTGTACATGCCAAGAAATGAGGGGTGAGATGGAGGCCGAGGCCAAAGATAGGTCAATGGCAGATGGACGGAACGGGGCAATGTCGGTGTTGTGTGTGGGTGTTTGGTCATTTAAAAAGACCATGTTGTGGGTGTTGAGGAGTGTTTCGATGTGGTGTCCGCGAGATGATGTGGTGTGACAGCCCCATGCCTGGTGGTGGGCATTAAAGTCACCCAGCACTAGACAGGGGTGAGGAAGGAGACCGAAGTGGTCGGTCACAGAAGATAAGGGTTGTGTAAGAGAAGGTGGGAGATAGAGAGAGAGAGTATAGTGAGCTCTAGTTGTGCAATTTTGACAGAAACAGCAATAAAATTTAGGTTATTAACAATGTTGATCTGACGATGAAGGAGGGTGTCTGAGATAAATAAGGCGACCCCGCCGCTGCGGGATGTATAATTTCTATTGTCGGTAGAGGGAATAACCAAAGATATTAAAATTATATGGGTCATTGTCGCGCCATCGGGTCTCCTGAACGGCGGCAATCAATGGTTTATTTCTGATGATATATTCCTTGAATTCTGCCCAATGGGATATGAGGGACCTCGTATTCCATTGGAGCAAGAATTCAGTGATGGGTATCTGCATTAGTGTTGGTGGTGGTGATCACGCCCCCGCAGGCATGTGTCCGGCGGGGAGGGTGTGGCGGCGTCGTCCGACTCATAGGAGTCGAACGACTCTGACGTACAGGACGGGAGCTCTGGATCCCTGGGGTTGTCCGGGCTCGGGGACCGGGAGAGGGAATCTCCCTGGGTGGCCAGAGAGGGGGGATGTGGTATGGCCCTGGGGTGGTGGGGGGCTGTGCTGTGGCGGCCTGTGCGTCCGTGGGCGGGGCTGCCTGGTGGCCGTGGGCTTGCCGGGTGCCGGTGGCACCTTCGACGAGGGCGGGGCGCGGGGCCGGCGTCGGGGGAGCCTGGGCCTCGGTGGGCTGGGTGACCTGGTGACGGAGGGGTTGCCGGGCGGAGCTGGGGCCCGCGACAGAGGCGGGTCGTCAGGACGACGGAGGGGGAGTTGTGGAGGAGGTGGAAGGCCTGGTCTCCGATGGTCCTGGCGATGGGGACGTGGTGAGGGTGGCCGCCTCCGCTGGGGTCGGCCACAGGGGAGCCAGCTGGGGCCGGTTCCATACGGGTGGAGTGGGCGGGGGTGGAGGACCGCGCTGCAGAGCGAGGCGGCGCTGTACCTTCTCCTTGGCCTCCTGCCACGCCGGACACCGGGGGGAGGAAGCAGGGTGCGGCCCCTGACACGCGGCGCAACAGGGCACGTCATTCATGCAGGTGTCGGTCGGGTGACCTCGGCACAGTGCCCACACGCTGGGGACCGGGCACGACACACTCTCGTTTGGTGCCCATAGCGTTGGCAAAAAGCGCAACGTGCGGATGGCGGTGTCCACGGGCGCAGTGCGACCCGCAGGTATCCCGCCATGATGTGGGCGGGGGGGTGCATAGTCCTGAAGCCGAGCTTCAGGACCGGTCCCGGTCGGCGGCCGAGTCTCTGTACCTCGCATACCCCTTGGGGGCAGGGGTGAAAAAAATGTCGTATTTGCTACAAACTTTTTTCGGAGGTACGAAACTGCTACATGAAGAACAGGCATCTAGAACATCGTGCTCCATGGGTTGCTTCGTGCTCCCGTCAAGGCTACTGCAGCCTAGGCTTGTTGTGAAGTAACCGAAAATCTGCTGTTCAGAATTGCGTACACATTGTGCAATATATTTCCAGCAGAACTGATATTAGCATATAAAACATCGAACATACACGAGAACCGCGGCTACACGATAGAGGCGTCACATCGCCTACCGTACTGACACGAAAAAAAAATGGTAGAACCTGGTGCACTGGTAGGGTATAAGGGCGTCACAGCGCGGCCACGACCGTCCTTGTCAGCTTGCGAGTGCGATTCATGAAAATAATCCAATCACAAGCACTCATAGACACACGTAACCAATGTCCTCGCAGTATTTCTGGACACTATGAACACATACCGACAGGTGTACCTACAAGTTAGGTGTACATACACCGACACACCTAATCTGGCACACAATCCTGAAAAATGTACTCTATGTATGTGACAATGTGGGTCTAGCCGGGCATTATTTTTTGTGGAGCATGTCATCAAGGTGATGCACAGCGAACAAGCAGCGAAGCGTACAGTTACAGTGGCACAATTTTTGGGTGCGCGTGCGCTGTCGAGAGGACGGACCGAGGCGGGAAAACAGCGGACATGAATAAGGACAATTTCCGATTTCCGCGCGCTGTGTGAGGGTGAGTTGCCCAAGCCAATTGCTGCAGCAGAAACTTCTTGCTCCGATTAGTAAATGACATTTCACATTACCTATAACTACCCGACATTCCCCCCCATCAAGTAAGAAAACACCTCGTCCCGTACTCACACTAGATGGGATGCCTGCGTACTTTCATTTTGGCGCTTGTCCTCCCTCTGTGGTGGTTGTTAGCTGTCCTGTAGGAATTCACTCAGTTGGAACCATTTGAGGTTAAAGTCCTCTATGCTGTTGGTCACAATGGCGGGATATTTTATATAGGAATAAGATAATCCGAAGACATCTGGTTACGCCCCTGCATTTGCATAATTTTTCTAGCGTGTTTTACCTTGTCAAATATGATGTTGTGTGCTTACTTGTTTACAGACCAGATATCCGGTAAAAAAAATTTCATCCGGCCGTTAAGGACAAATAAAGTGTCATAGGCGTATGCCGACAATTTAATGCCAGTGGTATGAAAGTCCTCTTTGGTTGGATTGTCGTGAATGTTTTTTTCCAGCATCGGTTTAATTCGGGGTAAAGAAACAAACCAGAGCTTGGTGGGGCCCCTGCCTCAGTTCTCGCAAAATCACGCAAGGTTCAGAAAGGCTATAACTTCGCCGGCGCCCGCAGCCTCACCGGCTGTCACTCACACTACCGCTGGCATTTACAGCCTGGTGCATGGCAGAAGACCTAGCAACAAGTGCAATGTTGCCCATGGTTGCTGCTTCGATGGCACCGACTGCCTGGAAAACCATTTCAATATCACTTAGCTGCATGACATACTCCGGTGAACACACAGTGTGACGGAGGGCAACATAACATCCCGCGCAATTACATAAAACAAATGTATTATAAGCGCTCCTGTTTGGTATTGAGGGCCAATGGGATTGCAGCCTGCAGCTGCATAATAATGCAGCATAATAATAAAAACAATAATGATTCCATAACTGTTTCAATCATAAAGAAGTTTCACGACTGTTCTGAGGAAAATTTATTCTTTGAAATAATGCATGAACCTACAAAGAGAAATGAAATGTTAGAACTAGTGCTTACTAATGAGGGATTTCTGTTACAAAATGCGAACATAGTAATTACAATATTATATGCTTTTCCTTACATGTCAAAGTGTAGAAAAATGGAATGCTTATGAAATACATAATAATGGCATACACATTACAAGCATTCTGATGTTCTATCTGATTCTGATAATGAAATGCTAGTGATGTAGCATAATATGCCAGCAATAACAGAGAGGTTTATCAATATCATCAGAATGATCAGGCTTGTAGCCAGCTGAAAACACCGGAACAACCGAATTGTGGGAGATTCAAGAGTTAGGCATGCTGATGGTTCATTTTATAGTATGCACTCAAGTAGAATTACCGGAGTCTGCTTCCCAGGGGCCTTTGTAAAGGATTGGCTAGGGGATAGGCTAGGAGTAATGAAGGGAAGTGGGGAGGATGCAACAGTAATTTCCCGGTCTGGGGGTAAGATGCTCGTCTCACAATCGAAAGATTGTGGGTTCGAGTCTCACCTGTCGCTACTCTTCGCCCGCGACCAATCGGCGTGAGAGATTGGCGACGCTATATGACTCAACGGTCGACGTGTCGTAAAACAAATAACCAACCAACCAACCGTGGGTGAGCGCAAGGTAGAATGCTATTGAGGGGTCATTGGACTGAGCACCAGGGTGGCCAAGATTTGCAAGGAGCATGGGATAAAGTGCTTAGATTTGTGGAGGGATTTTTTTCAGGACTGAAATCTTTTCATTAGATGGGTTAGAACTCAGCATGAGATGAGTGGAATTTTCAGCAATAGATACGAAGAGGCTCTGAGTAGGGTTCAGGGAAATTAGGCAGATCTTGTGAGAATATAGTTAGTAATGTGATGATTGCTGCAAGCAAGGAAATGAGTAGTTTAGCATGTTTTTAAATAAATCCCAAAAGTGTTATAACCAACATTGGGGAACTGCATGCATATAAGTGGTCTGAAAAGCTATATTTGGTATGCAAACTGAGGAATAGATTACTGAAAACATTTTGGGAAATAACTTGCAAGAATTCGAATTAACATGTTACAGAACACATGCTCATCAAAGGAAGGTAAGGATTGGAGGTGGACTACTCTTGTATGAGAGGCAAGTAATGAAATGCCATACCATAGAGGGTAGTGTCCATAGAGAATCCTTGTGGTTAGATATCATCCTGAAGAATGGAACAATATTAAGGATTCAGACATCTAATCTAGTCTAATAAAATCAGGAAAAAGCTTCATGACTTGTTTTGATCAATATTTTTTTCTTTCAAGTGATACATGAATCTACAAGGGGAAATGAAATATTAGAACTAGTGCTTACAAATCAGGAAAATTGTGTGCAAAATGTTAACATAGGGGATACCTTTGGTAATAGTGAGCACAATATCGCATGCTTTTCCTTACATGTTGGAAGTGTAGTATTCAATAAAACATGGATTCCAAATTTTGCCAAAGGAATCTTCCCGGATGAAATCAACTGGGAAGATGGGTTTAGATGCCTATAAAATGTGGAGAATGGCAAAAGACAAAATGTTTCAGAGTCAGGATAGGTTCATTAATATACAAATTAGATTAAACAATATGTTCCCCTCATGGCTCATCAAGTTCAATATTTACTAGAGTCAAAGAAGTAGGCATTTCAGAAACTAAGAGATCTTAACTCTGAGGCAAACATTCCCTTAGCAAGCAATTCCCATCAGTCTTGACTAAAGAGAGCCCAGGTGCATTGGAAACCACTGAAGGCTGTGCTATGGCAAGTGATAGGTGGAAGATCTTATAATAACTGCAGAAGATGTGGAAAAACAGTTGAAGAAAATAAAACATAATACAGCTGCTGGACTGAATATGCGTGCTGGGGTCTTAGTCGAGTGTGCTGAAGTTTTAGCAGTTCCCCTGGGCATCATTCTCCAGGCAGCCTATGGAATATTCTGAAGTACCTGAAGATTGGTGAAATGGAAATGTAGTAACAATTTCCAAAAAGAAAGTATGAAGTGTGTAGGAAACTGCGGGTCAGTCAGTTTGACATTAATAGTTTTCAAGGTGCTGGAAGAACTGGTTAAAGAGAAGGTTCAGACTCACCTAGATAGGCACAACCTTTTAAAGGATACTCAACATGGATCTCAAACATCTGAAGACTTAATACCTGTGACACCAGAATATGTTTGCACTTTCAAGTGAACCTTGAGCACCTTGTTGCAGAGTGGTTCATGCGTCAACAACATGCAATCTAAGAAATGGGAGCATCATTTTCTGAAGAGGATAATGTTGAGAAAAAAATCCAGAAACAGCCAATTTCCAATCCCACACCTGCCCAGGAAGAGCTAGACATGCTGCTATTTGCTTCGCTTTGTTAGATGAATTATGGAGAGATCAAGTATGCAGGTATCTACCTACCCTATGACAAAAATAAATCCTACCTTGTGAGCTCCATTCATTTAGTGAACATGATACTTTCTGCCAAAAAGAAATGGCGACAAACATAGTTGGACCTCCCAAAGCAATGAACCATTGGGATGAGACATTGAAGTTGTTGTCAGCTAGTGTTGGAAAACAAGTCGTTTTGGATTTTAATCGCCCAGAACATTATCCTGTCCAAAAAATTACCCTCTCATTTCAATTTAGTGTATTTGTAGTATTAAAATTCATGCTTGACAATTAAGTGATCAGTGATTACTCAACAAGTCATGAAAAAAAACTATACTTAGCATATGTGCGACCCCACTTGGAATATTCTGTACAAGCATGGAGACCCTACCTAGAGAAAGATATAGATATGTTAGAAAGAGTGCAAAACAAAGCAACTAGACTCATCAGTGGAACAGGCAACTTAGAATATGGATAAAGGCTTGTGGCATTATATATGTACTCACTCAAGTATAGGAGATTAAGGGGGGACATGATTGAAATGTACAAATTTGTTAAAGGACTAGATCAGGTCAATTTGAATGATGCTCTTCAGTTTAGAGTATCACATAGGAGTCATCAATTCAGGTTAGACAAGCTGAGGTGTAGAACAGCTAAGCAACAACAGGTCTTCAGTCAAAGGGTTGTTGATCAGTGGAATAGGCTTCCTGCTGATGTTGTGGGGAGTTCCTCATTGAATGTATTGAAAAGTATGGTGGACAGATTTATTAGCCAGAAAAATCTTGTTTTTGAGTTCTAATTTATGGATGGGGTGAGATTTATGCTAAGTAAGTGTGCATGGCACACTTACTTAAGCAGGCATGGATGCACTTTGAAAATTATTGGTATGGCATTCAATCTACATGCATTAGCTATTTGGGCTTTAGGGTGCAAGAGGGACCAAGGGAATAGGGCTGGATAACTAGGGTAGATTGGCATTGATAGGTGTGTGGGATGTTGGTGGATAGTTTCTTTAGGATGTGGTGACGGTTTGAGTGGGTCTTTTTACCTGGCTTATGATATCTTCCATTTACACACTTAACTGGATGGGCCCTTGGGTCCCTTATTATGTCTAAACACTTTACACTGGTGCTAGATAGGCTGGGATATATAGCTCCCTAGGAACTTGAAATAATGGATTAATTGGGGTGAAAGCATGTACTTTTCTGGTATGTTTTATAGATAGGCTTAGCCCAGATGGGCCCCTGTGGCTCTTAATAATCCTTAACATTTTATGACTATATGACTTTAAGGTTTCCTTGAAAGTACAAACATGATTGTGAAGTAGCAAGCTTGAAGGAAAATATCATCTCTGCATTTGATCACCCAACTATTATTGGTAAATTTGTGCTTAAATGTGCTTTAGGAATTCTTGGAACTTGGCCTTCTAATGCAATGTTTAAGAATGCGACTAAGATGATGGGACCTGATTGTTGGTGCAAATGCTTACTTTTAAGTTTGTGAGCAAAATACCAACTATAAATATTACAGCCAATACCAAATATTGGCTGAGTTTGGAAACATAGCATAACAAGTAAGGTTGAAAAAGGACAATCAAAATGCAATCTAACATCACCTAGCCTAACCTGTTGGAGAAAACAAAATTGCCAAAAGTAAAACTTGGGAAATTTCAATTGTTTTCACACAATTTTCCAACTTAAAAAGCCAACCAAACCTATCCTGAAACCTGCTTTTGAAAAAAAAATATCTAAAATTATTTTGAACTTCTTTTTTACCTCACCAATGAAACCTAACCAATTTGTTTCCTTTATGGAGGCAAAATGTGTACACAACTTGTCTTGGTGTACATGTTAAAGCAAAACAATGCCAAATTTTCACTCTTCATCCAAAATTAGAGTACAAATCCAACCCTATCCTCAGCAGGGTACACACAGCAAAGAAGAGTTATGTGCACCACATCAAACTTGGCTCAGTGCACCAGCATACACTAGTACAGCACAGGTCCATGGTGCCTTTCTTCACACACTGATAAATACATACAAGATCAAGAACAGGCATTTATTTCTGAAAATTATTGGTAGGTGTCAAATGCATGGGAAAGCCCAAATGGATTGGGGCACACTCCATATGGTCCCATGTTGAAAGTTAAAATTATTGGGGACAAAGCCAACCTCGAGGGGGAACTTGCACTCAGTTGGTTATTCGGGCTTAGGGGAGCATCAACTGCGTTGGTCATACAGCACCCAGGGCACTTGCCCTCTCAAAAGCATATAAAGCAACACCCCTGAGATCAAGCCATCAAGATGACAATATGTACCAGCTTGCAGACTGGCATCAGTATAAACATGTACACAAAATTGGTAGGTACCTAGGTAGGTAGGTACCTACCTAGTGCATAGATACCTAGGTAGGTTCTTACCTAGATAGGTTCTTACCTAGATACCACTAACATTGAAATTAGCCACTTTGACCTTCAATCTACACAGACCTTTGACCCCCCCTACACAAGAGCAGGCATATGGGCACATTTGGTCTTTCTTTACCTTTCGGCCCACACATGCTGCCAAGGTTAGTGATTTGTAGAGGTGTACAGTGGGGAACAGTGACGTCACAGGAGTAAGGGAAGTGTCGTCACAGGAGTCGGGTGTCGATGTGTTAAGTTAGGTTAGGTTAGGTTAGTTTAGTGCCCGTTATCAACACCCGACTCCTGTGACGTCACTTCCCTGACTCCTGTGACGTCACTGTTCCCCACTGTACATCTCTTTACAAATCACTAACCTTGGCTGTATGTGTCGGCCGAAAGGTAAAGATTACCATAAATTTGTACTTAAATGTTTTACATGGAATTTTTCTTCAGAATACAATGTTCACGAAGGTGACGTTGATGGGACCACTTATTCTCTGTGCAGGCTTTTTTTGGGAAAAAAATGTCACCTTAAGGAACCTAAACTAACCCAACCAAAACAAACTTTTCTTGTTACCCTTAAAAAAAAAAAAAAAAAAAAAAAAAAAAAAAAAAAAAAAAAAAAAAAAAAAAAATATTTAAAAATTTTTTTTAAAAAACAAAAAAAAATAATAAAAATTTTTAAAATTTTTTTTAGGTTAGGGTTAGGCTGGGTTAGGCTTTTTTTTTTTTTAAATTTTTTTTTTTTCAGAAAATAAATTGCTTGAAATTATAAAATTTTATTTTTTTAAAATTTTTTTTTTCCACAAGGTTAGGCTATATTACATTTCTTATTTTTTTTTATTTGTTACCATTCTCAAAGCCCCCTTTTGGCATTATTTTGCTCACCACCTGAAAAGTAAGCATTTGCACAGCAAATAGGTAAGTGGTCCCATCATCTTAGTCATCTTGATAAACATGGTACTATTCCAAATAAAAATTTTAAAAATTTAAAAATCAAAAAACTTTTAAGACAAATTTACCGGCATATGCAGCACGCATTAATTGCACAACACTCATATGGTCAAAAAATTGATCCATTTCACCGAAGACTTTCACTGGTAGGCCACTATGGCGTACTTTATTATGCCGCTTCATGCTAATCTAACACCAAGAAAGGAGTACCCATCGTATTCGCACTGGACTATCTGCCTGAACAGGACAGATCCCTTTAAATGCGGCACCGCGAGAAAAAAAACCAAAAAATCCCCCCCCCCCCCCCGCGGGGGCGGGTAAAAAAAAAAGGGGGGGTAAAAAAAAAAAAAAAAAAAAAAACCCCCACCCCCCGTCTCCCCTATTTAAAAAGAACCCCCAGGGCTTCGGCTTCAAAACGAACGTGCCGCTCAACCCAGGGGGGAACCGTCCCTTCAGCGGCCATAGGGCCACTTTAATTTCTGACGTCACTCGTTAGACGTTTCCTGCGCATTTCCGTGCGCCAGAATACAACCGACTTTCACGCTTTCAAATGTCTGGTAGTGTTGCGGCTGCGTACGATATAGTATAGGATTTTCTGGTCTTTGATTAGGTGCTCGTAGTAATGGGATACTGCTCTGTGGCTAAGTGTACTTCATCTTTCAGGAACAATCCTGACATCTCGTATTTTAATTTTCCGAAAGATGCAAAAAGGAGAGCAGAGTGGGTGCACCTGTGTGCGAGACAGGACCGGATGAACTTGTTCCTGCGCAAGAACGCTATTCCGTCTGTGAACATTCCATCAAGGTAGGTACCTAGTCATTTGTTCATTTAAGCAATTGGAATTCAAGTTCTGTGACTTGCTTTGCAACCGGGCTCAGGGTATTTGTAGAAATGCTCAAAATTTAAAGTGGGTAATTATAATTCAATATTTATAAATATATATTAAATATGAATATTTATTAATTTATTTAACATTTCTACCTGCAATTAACTGCCTGTATTTTCTCTGCATACCTATCTTGGTATGCAGACTGTGGTTCTCTCACCTTGTTGGCTCCCCATATACACAAGCATCACTCACCCATAGATGAGTTCTGTGCCTGATCAAGGGGAGCCAGTATCTGCAGCAGGGTGGGAATTAAGGCACTTCTTAAGATATTTTATCTCTGAAAACATTTTTGCACTCCGGGTTCATACTGGATAGGATGGGCTTCACATGTACTCTGATGCAATTTTGGTGACAAAGATATCAATAAAAACAAACAGAATGACACCCAAAAACACTTAGTCACCACTCAAACTAACCACTTTTTGTAGCAGTCAGCAGCCGGACCACAGGCTTACACTCCATCAATCTCAACCACCGGAATTGCCAACAACAGTGCCAACAGCAACTTGCAAGATGATGCGCATGCACACCGAGTACACTGTTCTCCGGCTTTTGAGCAGCGTCTTGAAAACCCGTGTTCCTGCCACCCATATAGTGGGAAAGTTTGGCAGTTTTAAGAGACGTTCTCCGGAGCCCCGGAAGCCACAGATCAGAATTGGCTGTGTTAGCATTTCCTGTTCTGAAATGTGTTGATTAATCAATGCAAGGTATTTTTTATATGACAACCATTAGCAACTTTGAACATGTGGTTAACAGTGTCATGCTGCAAACACAAGACCTTGACTGATCCTTTGCTTTGATCACATCCAACTGTGGGGGGAACGAGTGGTCTAGGGGTAAGATGCTCGTCTCACAATCGAAAGGTTGTGGGTTCGAGTCTCACCTGTCGCTACTCTTCGCCCGCGACCAATCGGCGTGAGAGATTGGCGACGCTACATGACTCAACGGTCGACGTGTCGTAAAACCAATAACCAACCAACCAACATCCAACTGGCATGTGCGGTAGCGGAGTTGCGTTTGTGTTACGTGGGAAATTGGATGCATAGGTAGGTGTGAGCTCTGAGCTGAGGGTGAAGTGTGAAGTATTTTTGTTTGTTTTTCATATGGCTAGCCTTGCACTGAGACCAAAAGTGAAAGGCAAGCACATTGCTCTTGTGAGTTATGAGAAACGAAACAGTGCTGATTATTGCAAGTCACTGCTGGGCAGTGCCATCCATTGTTCACTTCTTTGTTCCTATGTTTTTACATTTTATTTGAACAAAAATGAGAATGATATTACTTATGCGTATTATGTAGGTACTGATTTAGGTTTTTATGGTTGGTTACTGGTAAACAGATTCCATGCATAAAAAAATAATGTCCATTAAAATGTACTCCAGAAGAAATTGGAATGCACTCCTGCTCCCAACTCGGAAAGTAAGTTTCCCACTGATCTGCAGGTATGCCAGTCCCCTAGATTAAAGAAAATATGGTTATCAGATAGAGAGGGCAAGACATGGGATTGGAATGTGTACCTTAAGCAAAATTTGTATGCTTAGAGTATCCACTACATCTGCTAATATTTTGTTGTCAGTCAAGATTTCTGAAAAAGAGGATATAGAAATTGAACATAGAGATTACATGCAGATATTGAATATAAAGATATATAGAGATCTCTATATTCTGAATATAGAGAAGTAAAGCTGCTCTTCAAGTTTGATTAGTATATTATCATGGTTAATCTATTCAGTATATTTGTACAACAATGTGCAGATATTTGAGTGCAGTGCAGCTTTAAATGCACCCAGGTCTGTTAAGGCTACTACATCATCAGGCAATGAGTTCCAGGTGGCACAGCATCTGAGGCTAAACAAATTTATTCCTACAATCCACTGATGCATGCCTGTGAGCCAATTTCATTGAGTGTCCACGTGTGTTCACCAATGGTGCCAGCACAAACATGTCAGGGATCTTAATGGCAGAATGGCCATGAAAAATATTCCAACATTTGATAATGTCTGCTCAAATCAGTCTACCTTTCACCAATTACAGACTTAGTTTCTGTTGGGCACGAATGATCAATTCTGGTCAAAGCACCCTAAAGCCCAAATAACTAACTAACTAACCTAGTTTCTGTAATCTGGCACCATAATCCAGACCTTCCATCCCTCTGTTTCGTGTCCACCTCCTATGTACTGATTCTAGTTGCCTTAAGTCACTTATGTAACCTGTATTCCAAACACACTCCAAAAGAGGCCGACATGAGTAATGTATAGGGTTTTCATAAATTCAGGAGAACGTCAAAAAGTAGAACTTAGTAGGTTGCCAGCCATACTTCCAGCTTTCTGTACTATGCCAGCAATGTGTTGATGGAAATGCAAGTTTTTATCTACTGTGATGCCTAGGTCAGTATGCATCTCAACAAAGCTTACCTGAAATCCATCTAGGTGATAATGTACATAAGTGCCAATATTTTTCCAGTCATGAGCCACAGTGTGCTTTGAGAACTTGAGGTTATGTAGGTAGGTTACCTATATGGTGATTCCATAGTTTGTTGCAAGACTGCAAAGCATCAGCATGGCACTTCAACCTGTGACAAGATCTTGTCAGTGTGGTGTGGAAATTGGTGCAGGGATAGGTGCCTGATGTGGGTGGGCAGGATAGGTTTGTTCGGCCTAGATACATTTTTTTCCAAACTAGGTCAATCAACACTGCATTTGCTTAAAAATCCTTAGTTCCATTCTTGTATGTAGAAAATATAAGCAACAGACTGCTGCCCTGGTGGCTCAGTTGGTTTGGGTGCTGCCCTGCACTGGTCTCCCCTGCCCTGGCAACACAAGGTTTGCTTTCACTTCACATGCTCACATTTAACCCTGACTGGGAGGGTTGGGTGGCAGTTAGCCTGATAAGGCTGGGGATGGGCTACCAGGTGGTGGTGTCAGTGCATTGATGGCATATTTAACTTCTTGTCAAAATTCTGCTGTTGAACTGGAGTTCATGGATTGGGTGGTGAGGCCATGGTGTGTGCAACAAGCTCTGCTTAGCAATACTACCCTGGTGCATGAAGCAACCCATGCAAGAACTTGGATTTTTAAAAAATCCAGTTGGTTGATCACAAGCAAGTTAAGTCAGTTGTGTTGAGGTTATGCTGGTGATGGCTCAAAGTAATGATGTGAGAGTCTGCCAGACTGTAGAATGTGAACTTGCATGTTGCAAACAAACTGCAATGAGATTGAATGCTAGACTTCACATGCCAACTCATATGCAGTAATTTTTGAAGTTTTGAGGACACATGTCCAGTGAAAAAAAATTAACCATTTTGCATGGAAAATCACAGTTAATGAAAGTTTTAGGTTTTCATCCTTGGTGATGACTTTCATCTTTTCATAAACATATTACAAACACAGATGGTCGTTGTTGTGATGGAAATAAAGTGCATGTTTGCAATGTTTTCATCCTTGTCTTTTGTTTTTCCAGCAGGTATCAATAGTCTCACTCTCAGGTGAATATAGAATGAGCTTTGAGACAAATGCATATCATCACAAAACCTAAGGGACCTGTAGTGAAGATGTTCCTGGCAGGCTGAAAATTATTGTACAATGAACTAGATGTGTCTATCTTCATGAAGCTAGGCATGAAGTTCACAGTGTATCCTCACAATCAGAGGATTATATAGCATGATGAACATAAGTACAGCAATCTATGAATATGCATGAATCCATGAAATACACACTCATACCATGCGTCTTTTAAAAAAAAAAACATGTGAAGCTGCAGCATAACCAGAAATTCGGCCGAGCTGACACACGTAAGGGCTGAATCATGACATTGGCCAAACCCAAGTAATTGTCAGCTAATGCAGTGGGGATTGGGAGCAAGCGGGTGGGTGCATCACCAGCCTAGATAGCCTGATTTGAACTAAATTATCCTTTATTCATGCTCTTCAGAAAAACAGGGAACATTTTATGTGAAGAAAAAGTATTGTTTCAAACTAGAGCTTGCACCTAAACCATACAAATCAGGTATTTTTCGTCAGCGATTTATTAAATCTTACACAACCCAAGCTGACTGACAACGGGCTGGCTGGATCCACCCATGAGCTGAACCCTTAACAGCGTTAAATCTCATGACTGAGTAGTATCTCAGCACTGATTACAGACAAAGAATGCAGGTATACAAATCTACATTAATAAATGCAGAAATTCCCAAACCTCGATCCTATTCGGCGACTTACGAGGGCTCAGCTTTGTTTTTCGAAGTCTTGTGTGTGTCACAATCGTAGGCATGTATTTTGAAGAAAAATATAATTATAAAATGTTCCGATATTAATATATGATTCTCTTCAGATGTAAACAGAGAAATAAAGTTAGAATTGTTTCTTCATTTATCTTAACCTTACACTAATAAACCTTACACTAATAAATTTCACAAATACTGTAAATATTAGCAAACATTATTTATCAAGAACATGGGATTAAAAATTTCATCCTTAGGCTGGCACATTCCAGGAGGATGAAAAACACATGAAAATACAGGTGAATTTGCGGATAAATACTGGCGAGCATGATGGATAAATCAAAGATCAAAGCAAATATTTGAACGTCTCATCATTTTCTACACATTATAAAAGGACAATAACGCTCTGCCGCGCGCGGTACAAGGAATTATTCATATGTTCATCTGTGGGCTTTTTCGGCCAGTCTGAAGGATGAAAAATCCAGGTAAACGCGGGGCTTGATTTACGGAAGTGCTACGAATAAATCACACAACAACTGGGATTTTCCAACTCTCCGTTCATTTTAGTGCGTGAAAATTAGCACAAAAACACTTCCGAAGGTCTTCCTTACGTGCCATATTTTTTACAACGCAAGAGCTCCTGACGTGTGGATGCTTGGAAAGTATGCTGCAAATGGAGACCAGTTCCTTGGTGATGTGGCAAGGGAATACTATAAGTGGACAAAAATCTAATTATTTCAAGTTCATTTTCTGATTTGAGCACACAAAATACTCGACATGTGCACATTTAAGTGAAAATTATGGTGTTTTTCAATCGCCATTTGTCGATAGCTCACTGGCTTTTTCCTTCGTCACAGGTAACAACCTGAATGCCATAATTCTCCCTTGTAGTGGAAATATTTGATCCTAGTTTTTTTCATGCCATTCTTTATATTGTTCCAAGTTCTTTCCAGTATAATAGCCTCCCAGCCGTGCAGGTTAAATATAAAAAAATAAATTGCGAAGTGTGCGTTGTGTCCTGTGGCACTACAATTTGTCACGAAAGCGCAAAACATCGCTGCGCTGAATTTTGTTTACATTCCATTGTTTTCATAGCCTTGCATTTGGCATATACGTGCATACAGTGCAGCGTAAGTTCTATGTGTACTGCCTTGAGCGTTGTTAACCTTAAACCACCTCATCCTACATTGCACAGATGTGTGGTACAATGTAGATGATGAATATCTCAATCTAGATTGGTGATATATTAGTGGCATATCTGCGTGTGCTGTTCGAAGGAAAGCATATGATCGAGGTAGGACGAGTGGATTCTAAGGTTGTTCTGCTTTGTTGGGAGGGGGCAGATTCAGAGCTGAATGAGGCTGAAATAGATATTGTAGGGGAGAGACAGTATTGGATCTAAGGAGGCCGAATGTGCCGCCCCCCATGCCCAAAGGGGAACGCCACCTCATCTGCTAGAATGCTACCCCTCTAGCCTCCTTTCCATTCCCTACTGTTGAAGTGCCATCCATCCGGGAGGTCGGAGTGTACCCCCCCTCTGGTCCCTGCTTCCTAGGAAGGCAAGTTAGTGCCACCCCAGCACATCTTTAGCTTCCACCAGCCCCACAGCTTAAATTCCTGTATCCGACCCTATTTGAGACTGAATTATGTGATGCTGAATATTCCTACAGGGGAGGAGCCTTAAAATGTTGCAAGGTGTGGACAGGGCAGGAATTATGGATCCAGCACCCAATTATATTGGCATGAGGACAAGTTTAAAAGAAACTATGAATTTACAAAAGAAGTAGCTAAAAGAAGTAGCTAAAGAAGCATGAAAGATAATGAAACTATGAGCCACAGGGGCCAATGGCATAGGAACAGGGCAGTTCCCCCCCCCTCCAGCTTTGAAGCTGGTGGGCATTACCTGCCATCTTTTCATGGTCTGAGCACCCAGATCTCTCCCCCCCCCCACAATAAAAATGTTCCTTATGGCCCTGACAGGGGCCATCTTGGTTACACTTTGTGGACACTAAGAACTAGTCCACAACATTTGTCGATTAGTTATCCATGAAATAATGAAAGGAAATTCTTTTCTCCTTTTAATACCAGTCTATGCTATTTCTATAGACTGCTATGCATACTGACAATGCCAATTGTGCGTGATAGCTGGTTCCAATGTTAACTACCCTGCTGGTAAAGAAAGACTGTCATGTCTGTATCCTGATATGGTTAACTTTGATTTTGAATTGATGGTCTCTAATAACTAATTGTATAATTTGTATTATCCTAGAGATGGATCTGTTGCTGACCATGAATAAATTTAAATACCTTGATGAGACCTTCTCCCCTTATTTTTCTGTATCTAAGTGTACACACATTCATATTTTTTTTAATCTTGTCTCATATGGTAGGTTGCTCAAATTACTAATCCTCGTTTGCACTCTCTCTAAATATTACCAACTTTTTCCATAGCTATAGGGGATCAAGCTCCATTATTTAAAATGTGCCCTGAAATTTTGTTATTGCTTCTTTTGTATGTTGTCCATAATTTGTGGACACAATATGATGTACACAATTTTGTGTTCACAATAACACCTAAGTCCTTCTGTTGAGTCACAGCTAGTACTTGGCTACCCATCAAGTATGGATTCCTGATATGATGTCTACCTACATGCATTATTCGACAGTTATCAAAGCTAAATTTAATTTGGCACTTTTTATACCTTTTCAATGCTATTTACGAATATTGTGACCAATAGTGGTTCCAGTACTGACCATTGCAGTACTTCACTAAGAACATCTTGTCATGAAATCTTCATGCCACCTAGCACCGGGGACGAGTGGTCTAGGGGTAAGATGCTCGTCTCACAATCGAAAGATTGTGGGTTCGAATCTCACCTGTCGCTACTCTTCGCCCGCGACCAATCGGCGTGAGAGATTGGCGACGCCTATATGACTCGACGGTCGGCGTGTCGTAAAACCAATAACCACAACCACCACCCCTAGCACCACTCTCTACTGTCCATCTGAAAGCCATAGCTCAAACTGATTTTCATATCAGGATTAAATCAATATGATGTCTTATCACACTGGTCTGTAGCAAAATCCAAAAAGTCCAAGATATTTGTCAGCGAGATCAACCTTTTCTACACATGCTGGGTGTCTCGAATCAATATGTTCCCTTCCAGAAAACAACCATTATATCCGTAATAATTGGTTTAACACGCGCCCTGGAGGGCCTCTGAGAATTACGCGCACTGGAGGGGGGGGGCGGATTCCGCCCCCCCTAAGATCTCGGCTCCTAGTAAAGCTGGAGGAACGAAATTCGTAGGGTGGATGGGCACGGTAGTGAACTCTATTGTGTGCAATTTTCGTGACCTTAGGTCGATATCTTCAAGGTCAAATGAGGTCAGATTGGCAAAATTTTCCGGTTTTGCGTGGCTTGGCTTGTCATCGTTATGGATCGCTGTGATTGTGTTTAAATGCTCAAAAATGGGCATCAATGATGTTTTGGACATTACTAATGATGCAATGCAGATGCTAGACCCAACATTTGACCTCAGGTCACCTATATAGCACCACTTTATCAGGTCAGTTACCTGTTCCAGTTACCGGAACCGGCCGCCCGCCCGACTGCTCCGTCGGGCAGCTCGGAGCAATCGGCTTCGTGAAGAAGGGAGTGAAATACATGAATAAAGTATGGAAACGCAATGACAAACAGTACAAATGACAACCAGTAGTGCATTTATGGCAACATTCCAGTTGATCAAGTTTGGTTCCATTAACCTGTCATGAACTTGACCTGATTTGACATTGGTGACCTAACATGACCTTGAAACTATACAGCATATCAATATGCATCAAACAAGTCGCTAGTGTTGCCTAGAACACTTCCCTTTTGTCAGTATACTGGAAGCGCATCAGCGCCGATTTTTGTGGTCTTGGCGCTATAACATTTTTTGACTTTAGCGGCCCCTAATTTGAAAACAAATTTCGGCCGATTTCCATTTTTCTTACTTTAAACGACGCGCCGTTCATTTCTAAGCAGGTACACCGAAAATCGCGTATATCGACCGGTAAAATTTGCAGTTATTTGCGAAAAACCGGAGGGGTGGGCGGATTTCGCCCCCCCCTCCAGTGCGCGTGTTAAGCAGCGTATATCCTAAGGATGTTGGTCCTGCATTTACATAACTTCATTCAAAATGGTGTGGTCCCCGCATTGTCCCGACTAGACGCTGCCTCAATCACGCCGTGATCTAGTAGAGATCGCGGCGCCTTGCCCGCGATATTAACTGCAAAACAATTGTCGCACCTCTACCACTGACCCACACTAATCTGTATCCGTTCTTTGACAGTAACGTCGCTGCTGCCTCAATCCTGTGTGCCGGGATCCTGCTATCCTGGTTTGGTCTGGCCGCATCGTCCGTCCATCACCTACATCAGACCTTCCTGCCATCCTTCTGAGGTTGGTTTTTTCACCTACATCCTGTCCTGTGTTCTTACGTCGTTCACTTGCTGCTTGGATCCGTGGGTATCAGGCATGGTGAAAATTAAATCTGATGAAGCTGTCGTATGCTATATATGTCTTAGAAATATCAGAAAAAGTAATGCTAAGCGACATGCGCAAAACGTGCACAGGGTGGAGGGAAAAAACTTCAGGACTTTAGCAAGGCATGTGAGAGAGAGACAATGCGACGGAAGAGGCGGGATCGAGATGTCCGTCCAGACCCGATCGGATGTAGCACTGCTGTGGGGACGTCTGGAGACGATGCCACGCCAACTGCACCAGCAGCAACCACTGACTCTGCCTCCCTCGACTCTGACAGTGATGTAGACGATCCCAGCCCAGCTGCTGTCGAGCCGGAAATGAATGACGAGCCCAACAGTGACCCCATGGACGAGACGAGACCGACAAGGACAGCGGTCATGGACGCAGACGATGCGATTATAGCGATTATATTACTCAGACTTGAACGGTTATGGTTGTTGATGCAATAAAACTCATATTTTATGTTCCGAGTGTGTACTACATCATTGGCGTTGAAAGAACGTGGAACGATGGACAAAGACAAGAGAAGCTGTTGCTTCAGTTCAACGAATCCAAGCCGCGTTGGGGATGTGCAAAATAATTATCTCCGTGAGATAGTACGAT